>JAJEJO010060304.1:0-10457 GCA_020662805.1 Glaucomys volans | reverse complement strand
AAGGAAGGAAGGAAGGAAGGAAGGAAGGAAGGAAGGAAGGAAGGAAGAAATGTGCACATCTGTTACCCCAGGCAGCTTAGTAGGCTGAGGTAGGAGGATCCCATGTTCAAAGCCAGCCTCAACAACTTAGTGAGGCCCTAAACAACTGGGTACCAAAACAAAACAAAACAAAGTGAAAAAACAAATAAAAAAAGCCCCAAACAAAAAACTAAACAAAACATGTGCATAGTTAAAGGTCGCATCCTACATGTACTTAACTGAACTGTAGGGATATTTGTGGTGCTGATCTTACTTGATTCCGTGTCCTTTATCCCTGTTGATGGTGAGTGCCCTGGTCCTGCAGAAATGCTGCACATACTTCTCCCCACTCCTGCCTAGGTTTCCTGGGAAGAATGACTGAATAGGTACATTTCTACAAAGGAATGACAGACTGTGGTGTCACAGAAATTTTCGGTGATGAGAGGAAGAAAACAGGCAGGGAGATGCTAACATAGGTGTGGAGGACATGCTAGAGAAACACTTCCCATATTCTAGGGTCTAGATCCACTAGGGGTCCAGACTAGGTCTTTAAAATAATTAAGTAGAAGAGAAAAAAAAAAACACAAAGAAGATATCACCATGCAACACATGAAAGGTTATAGAGAACTGTGCACATGTGTGTCCATGTGCATACTCTAGAAAAGTGTAAAAGATTGCTATTTCTCAGCAATAAAGGAATACACAAAAATGTTTTAAAAACAACACAATTTATGATAGTATTAAAAAAATCAATACCTAGGAAAAAACTTAACAAATTAGGTACATGATTGCAACCCAGAAAACGGTAATACCATGCTGGATTAAGTTAATGGTGATCTAAATAAATGGAAGGGTGTATCTTCTCTCACATACAGTCAAAACATTGGATTGCATTGCATGAAAGGCAAGAACACTACAAAAGGAAGGCCAAATCCTGCTCATGGGGGAAAGCACGTAAGTGAAGAGAGCAGCAGACAGGCAGCTTGTCAGGAGAACAGTGGGACAGCTCGTTCTGAAGTGATCTCTGTACTCAAGAGCCCACATGGTGCAGAGGGAGCGGGCCCCACCTGCCTCACCTTGGGACCACAGCAGCCCTGGGCCTAATGTTACTCAGGTCACAATCATTTGACTAAACTAGGTGTGGTATTAAATTTTTCTTTTTAATGGATGCACAATGCTTGTACATATTTAAGGGGTACAGAGTGATCATTACAGACGTGTTCACAGTCTGGGATGTTCAAGGCAGGGTGAGTCTCATTTCCATTTCCTTAAACACCATTTATTCATGTTTAAATTCTAAAGAAAATGAGGCAAATCCTTCTCTCATGTTTCTCTGTGGAGTCTTTTTATTGTTTCGTGGGACTTTTGTGTTTTGATCACCTTTGGACAACTCCAAGGTGACATGTTACCCCTCATCTTTCCTCATCCAATGAGCAAAGACCTCCCCACAACGTGCTCTAAACCTGCAGGACACTGACAGTCTGTCTCCTCTCTCCATCTGATTCATCCCCAATGGTATCAAATCACGCATGTGCTAGTGTGTGTGCACTGCCTTTCCATTATAAAGTAAGACCCAAGTGATCAGGGGTGATGCGGGTTTGTCTACCTTGTGGTTTCACCAGTTGTGCATTTTGGGGGACCAAATTTTAAGAAATGAATAATATAGAAATAGAATGGCAGAGGAAATAAAACCAGGTTGATGATAGTGTATTTGAAGCAACTATTCCAAATAAAATTGAATTAAAATGTAAAACAAATTATCAAAGAGATCAAATATCAACCAGTCACATTAATGTTGGATTCTAATTCACAGTCAGTCTCATAGAAGTGGAGAGTAGGATAGTGATCCTTAGAGGGTCAGAAGGGGGAGAGAAGGAACAAAGAGCAGGACTGGATAACAGATGCCAGCTGTGGTTAGAGAGGTGGAGCAAGTCCTAATGTTCTACAGCACAGCAGTGTGGCCACACTTTATTACAGTAGGTTACATATTTTATAAAGACCAGAAGAGAGGAGTTTGGAAGCTCTGAACACAACAAAGTGATAAGTGTTTAAGGAGATGCAAATGCTAGTGACGTGATCGGATCCTTAACATAAGGTCCACCCAGCAAATTATCACATTGCATCCCATAAATAAGCAAATGATTGTGCAATTAAAATTTCATGAATGATGCCTGAAATAAGATGGCAATTCACCTGGAAGATGACTAATTGCCAGTCAGGATGTAGAAAGCTTTTATGAACCCCACTATTGTATATGAGTGTAATGCACAAATAAAAACATTTTAAAAAAGCAAATTTGGGAGGAATCTACAATGCGACCAAGATGGTTCTGACCAATCAAAACTAATAAAGGTTGATGCGTTCTCTCCAAATATATCTATGAATACAAAGAACTTTAATAGTGAACAGCAAAGTTGGCTAAAACAGTAACAACAACAACAAATAAGCCCCCAAACCCTTCAATTCTTATGTTTGAAAGAAGGAAATCATCCATAGGAATTAAAACCTGCAAATCCACCACACAAGAGCAGAGGTTTCACAGACTCTTTGCAATAGAGGAAGCTCATGTCTAACAAACCCATGATATATGCATCTTCATGAGAAAGGGAATAATTACAAAGAAAAGCTCATAATTGTGTGCTTTTCACTTATTAAATGGTCTTTGCATCAGCATATGCAGCAGCACAGTTTGAGAAAAAACTGAAGTGTGTGAGATTCATAAACTGTGGTCATTAAGTAGAAGTTGCAAGCCCTGCATTGACCAGATCTCTTTAACGACAAAATATACCCAATGCTTCCAATATTAAAATAATAAGTTTTGCAGAGTTCTCATATACCTCCTGCTATCTCAGTTTTCCTCCTCCCTTAAGTATAAAACTTGCTAGCACCACTCCATGCCTCCATTCCCTCCACAGTCCACCAGCTGGACTTCTGTTCCCATCACTAAACTCTGAACAATTATTCCCAAATTGCTGAGTCTAACAGACACTTTTCATTTTAGCTCATGAATAAATTAATGATGCATTCATTAGTCAAACAAGCAGACAGGTGCCACTATTTTTTGTCACTGGACTAAGTCGGACTGGCTCTGAGATGACTTCACTTCCATTGTCTCTAAACCTTTCTGCTGAGGATGCCCTGGCTCACCTGGATGGGGGTCTCTAAAAGAAGGTCTCTGTTTTATGCTTGAGCTCTACCCTGGAGGGTTGGTCATGGAGACAGAAGCTCTGTCTCCAGACAAGACATCAGGAAGAAGTGAAGAACTGGTGGCCACATCAGGTTTAGGACATCACAAGCAATCACCAGGTCCTGTCCATCCCAAGGTTGCACACACTGAGGGAGAATAGCAGAAGAGAACATTACAGCTCTCTGTATCTGCTCATTAGGCCCATTTCCCTCTTGTTATTCCAGATCTGAGTATCTGATTTCCCTGTTGGGGACTGGTCTGGGCAGAAAGAAGATAATTCATGTGGATTCTCTCTTTCCTTGTGACCAGGTTAGAAGTCAAATGAATCCTTCTTATTACTTCTTCTCCACAAGCTCTCCTGATTTTCAGAGGAACCTCCTCTCTGCACACTGGGGAGGGGGTGTGGAGCATGGAGAGGCTGCCTGCCACATGGTGACCTGGCCCTAGATCTCAGCAGTGCTGAGGCTGAGAAGTTCCAAGATAAAAAAAAATCTGCATTTTTCAAATTTATAACCATCTCCAGATGTTTTCCCCAAATATTCTGATGTATTCAGCAAATTTAGCGTCCACATTGACTATTTTGAATGTTCCAATCCAGCCAATGTGATAGGTTTTCAAGTTTGTTTTTCCCCAGCCCAGTGAGTCTGAAGGAAACTTTTGTTGCTTTCTTGAACTTTTACTGGTTTGGAGCAAATATCCAAATTCCGATCACCATATTGATTGGCTGATTATTTTTATAGGCCTTTTCTATAATAGTCATCAGTATTTCAAAAGATATTTATAGATTGTTCTTCTTCTGTTGACTTTTAAAAAAATTTTGATTCATTGTACATGAATGGAGTACAATTGTTTCTTTGTACATGAAGTAGAGTCACATCATTTGCATAATCATAAATGTACATAGGGTAATAAGGTTTGTCTCATTCTGTTATTTTTCTTTCCCCTCACCCCTTTCCCACCCCTCTTTTTCCTCTACGCAATCTATCCTTCCTGCATCCTTGCCTCCCTCCCATCCTGCATTATGTATCATCATCCATTTATCAGAGAGATCATTCGGCCTTTGATATTCTGGGATTGGCTTATCTCACTTAGCATATTTTACAACTTCATCCATTTACCTGCAAATGCCATAATTTTGTTCTTCTTTATGGCTGGATAATATTCCATTCTACTGACTTTTGAAAAAATAATTTTGTCCATGATTTAAAACATCTTATGTTAAATAGATGTCTATCTTCTTTCCTCTGAGTTTCTTGCCTTAGTTTTAAGATGGTTTGTCCACAAGTAGATTTACATGTTGTTTTCTTCAGCTAAAATGTATTTTTTACAATACAATGCAGGTTTTAATCCCTTATATTTTTAAGAAATAGCATATGTGTATTTATGGGATAAATGTGTTTTGATACATGTATATATCACAAAAAGACTCAATCAACTAACAAACTATCAACTCACCAATTCAACTTTTTTTTTGGTGGTGAGAACATTAAAAGTCTCTTTTGTTTTAATTTTAAATGAATAGTCAGAACACATGTCAATCATGCACATTAGTGGGATTCTCTGTGACATTTCCACAAATGCATACAATCTGTGTTGATCATGCCCAGCCATGCTCTCCTCTCCCTGCCTCCTGGGATCTCCCCAGTACCTAGGAATCTCTCTTCTATGACCAGGTTATTTAAAAAATTGTTTTCAGTTTGATACCACCCCTTTTATTGATTCTTAATTTTACTTCTTGTACTTTAGGAGTAGTGTTGTGGAATTCAATTCCTAAGCTGACATGATGGAGAGTTGGGCTTACTTTTCATTCAAGTAGGTGCAGGGTCTCTGGTCTACTTCCTAGGTACTTGATCCACTTTGAGTTGAGTTTTGTACAGGGTGAGAGATAGTGATTTAGTTTCATTTTGCTATATTTGGATTTCCAGTTTTCCCAGCATCATTTGTTGAAGAGCCTGTCTTTTCTCCAATGTGTTTATTTGCCTTTTCTAGTATTTATGTGGGGGTGTCTTGTTCCCTTCTATTCTGTACCATTGGTCTGCATGTCTGTTTTGGTGCCAATACCATGCCATTTTTGTTACTATAGCTCTGTAGTGTAACTTAAGCTTTGGTATTATGATGCTCCTGCTTCACTTTTCTTGCTAAGGATTTCTTTGGCTATTCTGAGCCTCTGATTTTTCCAAATGAATTTCATGATTGCTTTTTCTATTTTTATACAGAATGTCATTGGAATTTTAAAAGGAATTGTGTTAAATTGGTATAGTGCTTCTGGTAGTACAGCTATTTTGACAATATTAATTCTGCCTATCCAAGAACATCGGAGATCTTTCTTGGCATGGAGCCACCATTTGACTCCTTGGCATGTACACAAAGGACTTAAAATCAGAATGCGTAGTGATGTGGCCACAACAATGTTTACAGCAGCTCAATTCACAAATATCTAAGCTATGGAACCAACTGAGGTGCCCTTCAATAAATGAATGGATAAAGAAAGTGTGAGATATATATGCAATGGAACAAAACTCAGCCATTAAGAAGAATGAATTTATGGCTTTTGCCAGTAAATGGATGGACCTGGAGACTATCATGCTAAGTGAATAAGCCAACTCCTTAAAACCAATGGCCAAATGTTCTCACTGATGTGTGGATGCTAACTCACAATAAGTGTGGGGTTGGAAGGATAGAAGTTCGTTGGTTTAGAAAAAGGGGAATGAAGGGAATGGAGGAGGAATGGGAATAGGAGACAGTAGAATGAATTGGACATAACTTTCCTATGTTTACATATGAATACATGATCTGTGTAACTCCACATCATGTACAATGGCAAGAATGGAAGCTATCCTCCATGTATGCATAATATGTTGGATATACTCTATTGTCATTTGCAACTAAAAAGAACAAAAAATTTTTGTTTCGAAAATGGAGACACATACTTGTTGCGTGCCTTACTTTGTCTGACTAATTTTGCTCAACATGGTGTCCTCCACTCATTTTGCTGCAAATGACAGTATTTGATTCTTCTTTATGGCTGAATAATGCTTTTTTTGTGTATTTACATACTGTATTTTCTTTATCAATTCATCTGTTGATGGACATTGAAGTGCTGTATTAATCTGATGTCTTACCTTGCCATGCTGTTTATTGGAAAACAGCTTTTCATCACTATTTTCTACATAGTGTGCATATCTTTACAGAGTTTTGCAAAAATACAAATGCTAACAAAATGGTTGAAGTCCCTGCTCATTTGGATCTTTTATCATCCTGGTGAACAATGGGAACATCATGGGTATAGTTCCTGTCTTCAGAACAAATATACAAATAAATGTCATTGGTGTAGAAGAATAGAGGCATCATGGTGCGTATAGAATTTTACAGAATATGGTCTAGGGAGTTCTTTGCCCATTAGAAGAGGAACGGATCCAGTACTGGAGTCTATCTGCTGGACTTTTCAAAAAGGAGATTGAAACACGAAGTGAAGAAAGATGCCACACAAAAACTGTGGTAGATTTTGTTTTCTGTATCTTAATGAATGCACCACAATGAAACCCACCATTCTGTAAATTAATGTACATCAATACAGAACTAAAAGACTAATGATGGTCAAATGACACATGGAAGTTACCAGAAACTAAAATAAAAGGGAGGGAGGAGACAGGGCCTGCCTCATCTGCTGTTGGATCATATAAAAAAACAGTTGGTCAAATAAATATGGAACATGCACAAAAAGGCCAAATTCTCTGTTTCTTATATAAGCAAGGCATAACTTTGGTTGCTTTTTGTATATTTCATTGTTTTAAAAAAATTTTTGTTGATTCTCTTCATTCTTTTTTTTTTTTTTTTTTTTGGAAGGTTCAATCTGTACATGTCTTGATCCAAAAAAAGATACCCTTGCATTTTGCATTTGTCTTATGCATAAATTTATTTTCATTCTTTCATGATTTCTTCTTATCATCAAGGGGATATGATTCTTGTAAAGTTTCCAGAAATAAGGAAACCTTCTGTTGTTCATGGTCTCTCAGGGAATACCTGAATTTACTCGCCCTTCTTATCCCAATCAGGTCTAATTAATTCCTATTGTTTCTTAATCAGATTTTTAAATGTTTTCTTTAAAAAATATGGGCAGAAAATAGCCACAACTAATGGAATCCAAATGTACTCATGTGTGAGGATGTGGGAACTGGAATTTCTGGGTGCCATTTATGCCTTCTTTTTAAATTTTTTTTTAGATGTTGGTAGACCTTTGTTTTATTCATTTATTTATATGTGGTGCTGAGGATAAAACCCAGTGCCTCATACATGCTAGGCAAGCCCTGAGCCACCACCCTGTTCCCATTGATGCATTCGTTAAGGGAAAGATAGTCTGCTATTGACAGCTTTCTATGGTAGAGGTGAGAATGGTGTGGTACCAACATGGCCCCAGGAGGACAATGGGCTGCATGTGTATGCAGTGTGTGTGTGTGTGTGTGTGTGTGTGTGTGTGTGTGTGTTTGCCATTATGTGTGAGAACAAACTTCAGAGAAAGGGGAGCTGGGCTCAACAAATTCCAGGAGGTGACTCATTATACACAGGCCTGATCAAGGTAGTAAATGGAGTTAGAGAGGCAGCGTTTCACTTCACAGGACCCCTTTGGAGCAACTTAGTAAAGCATCAATGCAACAACACCTGGCCTGAGGGACTCCTCGGGTCCTCACCACACATGGAGGCAGCCTGGATCTTCAGCTTCTCTGTCACTGTCTCTTGTCCCCTCCCTCTGGCTCATCCCCCTCAGCACACTGGCTGCCTTTGTGGAACATTTGTTATAGTTGATATTACTCTTATAATTATTCTTTTTAAAGTGCAGAGTGTGCAGGATAGTTGTAGCTTCTGTGGCTTTTGAAAAATGTGTAATGATGTCTATTCACCCTTAAGTGTCATATGAAGTAATTTCACTGTACTAAAGTTCTTCTATTCACATTTACTCATCTCTCCCTACCTGCACCCAAATCCCTGGCAAACACTTATCTTTGCTTTTTAAAAAATCTCTACAGTTATATCTTTTCCAGAATGTCATAACATTCGTTTTTGTGATGTGTGTTTTCTTCTTGTTGTTATTATATTTATGGTGCTGGAGAGCACACTGAGGACCCTCGTGTGCAATGCAAACACTACCACTGAGTGGCACCCACAACCCTGTGCCATGCTATTGGAATCACTCACTACGCAGCCTCTTGAGATTGGCTTTTTTTCCTTAGCAATGAATGTTTAAGGTTCCTCCTCCTCTTTTTGAGACTTGAGAGCTCATTCCTTTCTATTTCTGGACAATGAATTTTCCATTGTATGGATACACCCACTGTCTGATTATCCATTTTCCTATGACAGGCACCTTGGCTGCTTCCAAGTTTGGACAATTACGAACAAACACACTATAAGTATTTGTGTGCAGGTAGTTTGTTTCTGTTCTTGTTTTTGCATTGGTGGATGTAAGTTTTCAACTGATTTAGGCAAATAATATTGGTGCAGTTGCTAGATCATATGGTAAATGGTATTTTTTAATTTGTAAGAAATCACCAAACCACATTCTACATTGGTCATTTTTCAGCCGCCCCCCCCAGCAATGAATAGAGGTTCCTGTGGCTCCAAATATTGTCCTCACTTAGGGGTTTTCTCCAGCATACAGATCCATTCAATCACAATGGCATTGTGCTCAGGCACTTGGCTTTAGGAAGGGTGGATGTGTAGCAGTAGCTAACTGAGACCATAGCATAATCAAACGGAAGTCCGTGGTGATTGTCTGCTGCTGCTTGCTTTGGCATTGCTTCTGATATGTGAGGACAGCATTCACAACTGCTCTGCCTTCCAAGTTGACTTTAGATATCTGTATTAAAAAGTGACTACTGAGATTCCCTGCAGAGCAACCAGCAGAGGTTGGAGGGACATGCAAGTTTGTGTAGAAAAATATGGGGCCTGAATTACACTGCTGGGCAAGAGCTTTTGTGAGCCGTTCTGTGATCATGAAGATTGAAGAAAATGCTAAGCATAAAGGAAGTTGATAATAAATGACATTGTTCCTTATCTCACCTTTTAATGGTTGCAGTAAAATTTAGAAAAGTGAAATATTCAATTTAGTGCAATGGAAGGAGTCACATTTATAGGCAGTATTGAAAATGTTCAAGAAGAAATAGGTAAATAAATTCATAATAAAACATAAAAGATAGCTGGGCATGGTGGTGCATGCTTATTATCTCAGTGACTCAGGAGGCTGAGGCAGGAGGATCGCAAGTTGGAGACCAACCTCAGCAACTTAGGCACTGTCTGACAGAAAAAAATTAAACAGGTTGAGGATTTAGCTCAGTGGTTAAACACCCCTAGGTTCAAGCCACAGTACCAAAGGGGAAAAAAAGGGGAAAAAAACATTAAAGATGCCACCAAGCTGTTCTTCCAATGAACCAACTCCTTTCCACAGAAATGTCCATTTTGCAAGTGTCAGTGAGTCAATGTACAGCTTGCAAAAGAAATCTTGTACACAGTAATACAATGCATGATTTGAATTTCGCTTCATTGCATTCATCTTGGACTTTAAGTTCACAAAGATGCAATTCATTTATTCAGGTTTGTGTTTACCACAGACTCCCAATGCAGTCAGATCTTTGATTATTAATTGTTACCAGTGAAGGTTGTGGACTCTGTGGGCAATGAGCTGAAATCAAAACATGACCCCGTGAGAAGAACAAAACCCAAAAACCATTCATAAAACCCACTAGGATGTTAAAGCCTACATTCCCTGAAAGGGAAGTTAAAGCAGTGGTCATCAAAGAATGAGAGACATGTCCATTATGGAAATGACCTTAGTGGCCAAATGTGTTTTCCAGAAAGGAGTAAATAAAACTCATGAATATCTAAAATTAAAACAAATAAAAAAACCTTGGTATGTTATACCACTTGTGAAGAAGTTATTATTAAGAAACAGGCTAACCCCTGGCATGAAAATATAAAAATGTATGATGACATCCTGGGAAACTTGGAGAAGCAGAGAAATGACAAAGGGGAAAACTTTATAACGAAGTTTATTTATTAGTGTAGAGGAAATTAACTAAGTTTGATTTAAAATTAAAGAACATAAATTTCCAGATCCAAATAGAAAGGATGAATTCAACTAATTTGATCAAAGAATCACAATTAATGGCTCTGAGCATTTTACCTTCAACTAGGGGGATTTGTCCAGCCTTGAACCAATGGCCCTTTTATAGTCGCCTTCCTAAAGAGTCTTCTCAGAGCA
>JAJEJO010060301.1:50583-71364 GCA_020662805.1 Glaucomys volans | reverse complement strand
CAAATTCAAGACTTTGTCAATGTCTATGTGGGAATAACTTCAAGATCCCTTTCCAGTTAAAAACATAAATATTAATGCACTGAAAACGTGTTACCAGAAAGTGATTTTGACTTACATATCCACACAACACTGAGGCTTTACCGCACCTGCAGCATCAACGACAACATACTTATTTGGAGTAGTACACAAAACTGAAAGAAAAAGTCACAATGGCCATTAGTGTTTTTAAAACAATTAGTTTCTATAGGTAAAAAATTAGTAGGGACTAGTTCAAAATTCACTAAGAAAGACCTAGGAAACTCACCTTTGAACTTCAAGGCGAACTCATAGGGATTGTACAGAGTCAACACTTGTTTATGTGTTGACTGATCATCTGCATAAAATATTAGCTCCGTGGGAAACACAAAAACGGGAAGATTTCCTTCCACTAGCTCTGGTTGTCTTTTTTGTTGATGCATTGGCACTGAATCCCCTCGCTGCAGCTTCTGTTTTTACAGACTCAGATCTATTTTGGACTTTTCTTAGTTTCAGTTAAAAACTCCAAAGCATTTTGGCAATCTGGAAACAGGAGAGAGGGAGAAGGAAAACCAAATGATACTGATTTTCATTTGTCTATAGTCTCTTCACAAAAAGCAGGTTTAGTGTGCATGAAAATAGGCCCCAATCATAGAAACAAGCCTCTTGACCTTCCTCTTGACTTACTGACAGAGCTTGACCAGATCATGCAAAGAAATTTATACACGTTCCTTTCGCATTCAGAATTTCAACCTATGATAGGTTACATAAATACCTGAATAAAGGAAAAAAGAGTGACCATCTCCTTTCAAAGAGGTGAGATGAAAGGAACATCACTCTTTAAACTTCATATTTTAAAAAAGTAGAATAAACTAAGTATTGTCACAACTGATTTTTTTTTTTTTTTGGTGGAACCAGGGATTGAACTCAGGGACACTCGGCCACTGAGCCACATCCCCAGCCCCATTCTGTATTTTATTTAGAGACAGGGTCTCACTGAGTTGCTTAGGGCCTGGCTAAGTTGCTGAGGCTGGCTTTGAACTCGCGATCCTCCTGCCTCAGCCTCCCGAGTCGCTGGGATTACAGGCGTGCGCCACCACACCCGGCTTGTCACAACTGATTTTATGTGGGCCAACCAACTCTTAAAGATTAAAAAAAAAATCAACAAGCCTAAAACATAATAAATAAAACAAAGGAAATTTCCATGATTTATGAGAGAAAAACATGAGAATCACGTTTATACTCATGTCAACAATGCTTTATTTAGTGCCTTGGCAGCATGGGTGGGAGATTTCTTTTAATCTTTTTTTCTACTGAAACTCAAGACAAGCTAAAATGTCTTGAAAGGAAGCTGAATAGCCATATTTGCCACACAGGACTTGGAGTTTCCTATGAAAATTCAGACACCAAGTGGGCTTTGGCATGCGTGGTGCCATTCCTCCCCTCCTGTTCAAGTACACAGGCTTCGTAAGAGCTATTGGCTTCCAACTTCAGAGGCCTGTTTGGATTCCGTCTGGACTTGAATGTGTTCCAGTTGGTTGTAGCAGGCAGAAGTCTGACTGTCAAGTGTAAGAGTTCTGTATTTATTTCCTGATCTCATTTTAATCAATATTCTTATTCAGCAAGTCCCCCCAAAGTGTGGCTTTTAAAATAAAATGCAGGGTTCCATCCAGCACACTCAAAACAAGCAAAAGTTAAAACACAAAATCATAAAAAATGATTTTCACTCTGTAGATCACACCTTTAAAATAGGTCATAAAACATGTAATACTTTGATTTCAGGTTCTCATACATTCAGAGGGAAATATAACCAATGAATAAATTACTTGCTTTTACCAGCTAGCAGGGTTCAAATGCTCTTCTGATTGAAGCCTTTTCAACTTTTATCAAGTATCAGACTGTATAATTATATGTACTAGGCAATGAAATTGACCACATTATGTTCTGTGGATGAATGCATATGTGACAATGAATCCCATTAATATGTATGATTAATGCACCAATTTATAAAAATTTTAAAAGACACCCCTCCCAAAGAAGAGAAAGAAAAGATAGGTACACACTTCAGTGTTGGGAGGAAGGTATTCAGACTCTGGGAACCACAAATAAACAGGCACTGAATCCACAGATAGTCTCAGATAATCTGTCTACTTTATGTCCATATACTTTATAACATATATAGTTCATAACTGTCGAATTTGTTTCTGGGTTTTGTTTTGACTGAGCTAATAGGGTCTATTGACATTTTTGTGATTAATAACATCTAACATTTGTATAATTCATAATATTACAAGTTCTTTAATACTTACTTAGACTGAATGATTAAAAAGCTCTTAGATGGCATTTATTGTAGGCCAGGCAATGTTCTAAGTATTTGTTATTGTTGTTTAATTATGAAGAGACCAGACTGAATGCAGGGGAAGGTCAGCAGGTCTCCTAGTCTAGAATTCCTTTCCATTACACTAAACCGCATCCATTTCCATAATATAAAACTGAAATTATTCTTCAAAAAACATCTGATTAAATAATTCTAATTCTGCATTTTTATTTGCCCTGAATTTCTTTCATTTGATCAAAGCCCTGCACATTTCTACTTGGATAATGGGCTCTCAGAAGTATGGCATATTATTTTTTTCAATAGAAAATACTAAGCTCTATAATTATTTTCATAGAAAGCTTGGCTATTAGGAAGAAAAGATCCAAATTTGACATCACTAAATAATATGCACTGTCTCACTGTAAAACTATGCTGAGATGAGAGTTTTGTTTATGTCAAGAGGTAGCATCTCTGATTTGTGGAAGATTGATTTATCAGTGAGAATTGGTTAAACTGAGTAGCCATCTAGACAAAATAAAATTGAATTTATCTTTAACTCCTTATTTCAGGGTAAATTCCAAAGAGATCAAAACTTTAAATGTAAACAAACAAACAAAGCTATAAAAACACTACATGAAATCATGGGAAAAAATTTTTGTAATCTCAGACTAACAATGACATAAAACCAGAAACCAAAAATACTGATAAATTCAATTAACTTTTTAAGTTCCGCATGATGAAAAAACTTTATTATCATTTTTGACCAGGGATTATTAAATCCAGGGGTGCTTAACCACTGCGCCACATCCCCAGTCCTTTTAATTTTTTTTTTTTAATTTTCAGATGGGGCCTCCCTAAATTGCTGAGACTGCCTTTGAACGCAAGATCCTCCTGCCTCAGCCTCCCAAACTGCTGGGATTACAGGTGTGTGCCACTGCCCCTAGCCGCAAAACCTTTATAAACAAAACCAAGAGAACATTTGCAACTCACATCATAGGCAATGGCTAATTATCCTAGGAGAGGACCTATAAATTTTTGAGAAAGCCAATTCAATATAAAAATGAGCAGGGCAAGGATATAGCTCAGTTGGTAGAGTGCCTGCCTCGCAAGCACAAGGCTCTGGGTTCAATCCCCCGCACCAAAAAAAAAAAAAAAAAAAAAAAAAAAAGGAGCAAACTCTATTTTAAGAAAGGGATGTAAAAATTATTTTTTGCTTACAAAAGGATGTTTAACCTCATAAGAGAAATGCAAACTGAAACCATATTGTGATATGTGTGTGTGTGTGTGTGTGTGTGTGTATAAGTGTGTGTAACCTTTCAGATTAGTAAAGAATTTTTTTAAATGATGGGAAGCCACCAGGCACATTCTTGCTGATGGGCATGTAAATTGGCATAACCACTATACCTGCCAAAACTAAATGTCCATACCCCTGAATCCACAGTTTACTTCTAAGAATTTATTTGGTATATCTTTCCATGAAGTTATATATGTGAAAGGTTTGCTTTGAAGTGCTGAGGATTAAACATAATGATTTATGTGAAGCATAGAGAACAGAGCTTGACATTCAATACAAGCTAATTGTTCAAAGCAAAAGACTGGAAACAGCCCAAGTGTCCATTAATAGGGGATTCATTTAAGTATGGTGTATCCATTCGCTGGGATACCAGATATCTGTGAAAAAGAAATAAGAAGCTCTTTGTGTAGGTGGTCATGATCTTCAGATTGTAGGGTTAAGTGGAGGCTGGGGGTATAGCTCAGTGGTAGGCCATGGGTTCCATCCCCAGCAACTTCCCATCCCCCCAAAAGATGTAGGGTTAAATGAGAAGAACAAGAAGTGCAGTAGGAAGCACATGCTACCATTTGTGTGGAAAAGGGAAAAAAAGGATATGTAAACCGGGTGTGTAGGCACAGGCCTGTAATCCCAGCGGCTTGGCTTGGCTTGGTTTGGCTTGGTAGGCTGAGGCAGGAGGACCGCAAGTTCAAAGCCAGCCTCAGCAACTTAGAGAGGCCCTAAGCAACTCAGTGAGACCCTGACTCTAAAATAAAATACAAAAAAGGGCTGGGGATGTGGCTCAGTGCTGGTTTTAAAACAGGAGAAATAATTTAGAACAATGTGTAAAAATTCTGCTAACTGTATTTTCTAATTTCTGATCCTCAAATAATAGATTGGATCCCTTAAACTATGTATTATATAAGATTTCAATTATTTAGAATTTTTCAAGCAACAGAAACTCATTGCAATGAGAAAAACAAAGATTTATTTGCAACTCTAATGCCAAACTTTTTGTTATGAAAGAGTGAGAGATGGTTCACGAATCTGATTGGGAAGTCAAAAATAACCACGTAGACAAGCACTAAACTCTTGGTTCTAAGAGTAAGGAGAAGTTAGTTGGCACAAGTCAGAGTAGAATTTTTACTAGCTTGGCAGAAGGCTTAAAAGTGATTCTTTCCATTCTGAAGCTTTCTGTTTGCTGGTTGAACATGTCCACATTACCCCATGGATCATAAATCAGCTATCTCCTTGTCACCATTAAAGAAGGGGTCAGTCATTTTTGAGCAGTTTTTTATTTCTTTCATATTCCTCTTCCCATTTATCACTTATCTTGGCTTGGATATAAATTGCCTCCTAAACTCCAACCAGTAGAAATTAGGGAAGAATTAGCACCAAGTCACCAGAGAAGTATTAGCAACTCTGCCAACAAACATAATGAAACATAACACCTGCTCTTAATTGATGGTTTTCTGGGAGACTAACACTTTCTCTTTGCCCCAGTCCATATTACAAAATGATAAAGTGCAAAAATCCTGGGGAGAGATTACATACTAAGCCAGTAAAACCTCACTGCAGATCGGTTTATGAAGTTGCTTTCCAAAAGTCAAGTGCACGCCAAGTCCAAGAATGTTAACTCCCAATCTTTCTCACTTGACAGATGAAGAAAACAGGACCAGGATGGTTAAGACAGTTACTTGGCGCTGCACAGGGTAGGGGAGACAGAACTCTCATCTCCAGACTTACACTTCCTTCTACGTCCTCAGTTTCAATTCAAAAGTCCTGCCTCCCTGGTATGGACTGCCACACATACCCTGTCTCTTGAAAAATTCCTAGCTTTTCAAGATCAGAGTTCTCCAAAGAATGATCCAAAATTCAAGTCATGACCAAGACTGCATTTTCTTGATTCATGTTTCCTTTTCAGTTTTATAAGGAAAAAAAAGAGATAGATTATTTCACTTGCTGGGTTACACATACTTTCTTTTCCTGATTGTGAAATGTTGTAGTGGCTGTCAACACCTATTCACTAGGACACGAATAACCAAGGTTTGCCCCATTCTTCCTCCCTGGATGGCAAAATTTTATGTATTCTTCAAAGCCTGGTTCTAATTCCCCCTCCTTGCAACATTCCTCTAATATTCTGATGTTCATGGACCTTACCAATGTTGTACTTTTAATATACTTACTGTATGGATTCAATATTTCGACATTTGTTCTATGTGGATTAATTTTGAGTCTTTAATCAGATTTCAGGCATAGCCATATTGTTTGTTTGTTTTTGCATATCTCATTAGAACCCAAGTTCAATGCTGGCCTTAGCAGATACTGAGCGTATCAGCTGCCATACAGATGTCTACTAAAAACTGTCTCCTCCATCAAGGAACATGACCCCCACCCCATAGCTGAATATACATTGTCCACAAAACAGGCAAAGAATCCTAATTAGATGCACAATAAATCTTAGGTGGCTGTTGGCTCTGGTTTGGGGTAAGAGGAGGGCAGAAACAATCAGCATCCCCAGCTGCCTCTCCTCTCCCTTCCCTTCCATTTCTCTCAACTCCCCTGGCTCCTGAGTCAAACTGGGCCAGTCATGTTTAGAAATCCAGGGCTCCAACATGCCCCTGACCTTCCAGGCAGACAGTACAGCTGGGAGGTGGTGATACAGGAGACTGTCTTGGCCTTGTCTCTGTACTGACAGCACAGAAAAGCAATCCTGAATGTAACTCCAAGGAAAATCTTATGTGTGCACACCACCTTGTGACCGGTTTGCAAACTACTCTCTCCCAAGATGCAACATAAACACTGCAATCTTCTGCACACATGCTTTTTCCCCCATTGGCCCAGAGACCAGTGCTCCAAACTGGTTCTTTCCCCTTCCTTTGCCTTAAGCAGAGGAAGGAAAGGATAAGACTCTCAGATAAACAGGTGCGTTTCGGTAATGTTTTACCAGCATAGATTCAAAACTTAGAGACTGTTAAAGAGCGCAGAAACCCCTTTAAATATTCTCATCTGCCCTCTCCCTCCAATTTTTTTTTCCCTTGGAAAAAGGAGGCTGCAAGAGCTAGGGGCAGTGGCTCTGGAGGCTGAGACAGGAGGATCGAGAGTTCAAAGCCAGCCTCTGCAACTTAGCGAGGCACTAAGCAACTTAGTGAGACCCTGTCTCAAAATATAAAAAGGGGCTCAGTGGTTAAGTGTCCCCAGAATTCTTTGTCCATAATTCAGGCAAAAAAATCCTATTTAGATGCACAATAAATCATAGGTAGCTGGTACCCCAGTACCAGAAAGAGGAAAAAAGAGGAGGCCACATGAAATTAAATCAAGTCAAATAAGTGGTCCCACAGGGATTCTTGCACCAATGTGGCTCATGATATAAAAATAAGTTAAGGATGTTTCAAAGTATACTCTTACCCAGAAATTAGTGGCCCATCTGCTTTAACACAGTGTATCAACAGCTTAACCACTTCTCTGGCTCTTTTTGTTTTTCCTTCCCAGGTCTGAGGAACTAACTCAGGGCTTTCCACATGCTAGGCCACTGAACTAAATCCCCAACCGTCTCCCTGCTCTTGCTGTTGACTCAGATCAGAGTTCCAGGCTCCACCTTCAGGCCAGCCCCTTTTATCTGTGCACAGGGGCTATCTCTGTCCTCCATACAGGGTGGAGTCCTTGCCAAAGCCCAGTAAATGCTAAATAGTGAAGAGCAATACTTTTTGTGGCTTTAGTTTCCCTAGTATTAAAAACTTTACCCCTCCCATTTAAAAAACAGCTCTCTTCCTCATTGAATTCCCGGAATCACCTATTAGGACTTTTTTTTTTTTTTTTTTGAACCAGGGATTGAACTCAGGGACACTCGGCCACTGAGTCACATCCCCAGCCCTATTTTGTATTTTATTTAGAGACAGGGTCTCACTGAGTTGCTAAGGGCCTCGCTAAGTTGCTGAGGCTGGCTTTGAACTTGTGATCCTCCTGACTCAGCCTCCCAAGTCGCTTGGATTACAGGCGTGCGCCACCACGCCCAGCTCTATTAGGACTTTTGATGGCAGCCAAATTCCTAAAGTTAACTTCTGCAAAGTTATAATGTTCATTTCTATATGTTAATGTTCATTGCTCAATAGTAGGCAATGTTGTTTATATATTTTTCTATGTTTTTGGTGTAATTTGATATCTTACTAATGGGATCGACTGCTACCAATGATATGTAGTGGTAGGCTATTCCATATTCAAGATGTCAAAGTTGCATGATATATGTTTTAAGATTAATAAAGGATACCCTACAGTAATGTCTTTTTGGGGGGTGGTACTAGGGATTGAACTCAAGGGCACTTGACCACTGAGCCACATCCCCAGCCCTATTTTGTATTTTATTTTGAGACGGGGCTTCACTGAGTTGCTGATGCTGGCCTCAAACTTGTGATCCTCCTACCTCAGCCTCCCAAGCCACTGGGATTACAGGTGTGCATCACCATGCCCAGCAGTAATGTCTTCTAAAAAAAAAAAAACATGATCCTTAAAAAACAAAGCATGATCCTGTTGTAATAAACATTCGCTTCCATGTTTTACAACAGCCCAATGTCTTCAGTTATTTCAAGATGTATAAACAATTCTCAAAGCATCATCTATATTAATTTATTATATGAAACACATTACCACTTTCAGAAGTAAAATTCACTTTCAGAATCTCAAATTCATTCAACAAACATTTCCTCAGCTCTTATTACTCAGGAATACAGAGAAAGGAGGAAAAGATTGTCTCAGCCCTCTAAAACCAACCTCAATCTAGCAGGAAAAATAGATATATAGCAGTCATTAGGATATGGATATGCCAGCATAAAGAAAGTGACAGTCTGTCTTCACCAAATAGGAGTCTGCAGTAGGAGTATGGTGGGGGTGAATTCCAGGAATATGTGTAGAGACATAAAAGAGACACAATGAACTTGGCACTGCATGTGGTTAAAAATAATAGGTCTGGGGGGAGTGGCAAGAGATAAGGTAGAAAGAAAATTGAAGGTAGATTGTTAAAAAATCTAAGTGAAGAATCTCAAAAAGGTCAAGTTTGGAGGATTAGGATTCCCTAAGCGGGTGGTTCTCAAAAGTGCAGCAGCAACTGCTTCACCTGAGAGTTTGGTAGAAATGGAACTTCCTGGTTCCCACCCTAGACCTACTGAATCAGAAATTCTAGGAGTGGGGCCCAGACATGTTTCAAAAGAGCCATCTAGTTGATTTTGATGTGCGCCAAACTTTGACGAACCACTACTGGAGGCAATGGAGAAATATGAAGGACTTTTATCTTTTTTAGAAGTGGGGGTCTTGCCATGTTGCAAGAGGCTGGCCTTGAACTTATGATCCTTCTGCTTTGGCCTCCCAAATTGCTGGGTTTCCAGGCATGAACCACTGCACCCTCTAAAGGACCGTAAGCAGGGAACTGACCTGATAAGATCTGAAGTAGGACAGTGGTTGCTGTTGACCAACCAAGCACAATACCTGACTCCAGAGTAGTTACAATAAAAAAATAAAGCCGGGCGTGGTGGCACATGCCTGTAATCCAAGTGACTTGGGAGGCTGAGTCAGGAGGATTGCGAGTTCAAAGCCAGCCTCAGCAACTGAGCGAGGCCCTGAGCAACTCAGTGAGACCCTGTCTCTAAATAAAATACAAAATAGGGCTGGGGATGTGGCTCAATGGTCGAGTGTTCCTGAGTTCAATCCCTGGTAAAAAAAAATAAATAAATAAAAAATAAAAATAAAAAAATAAATAACTGCTGAATGAAGGTGGCATGAAAGGGTGATGAGGGCCTAGACTAAGGGAGTAGGAATGGGGAGGAAACATTTGAGAGATACTTTAGAGCTGAGCCAAGTTTAATCAAGTGACTAGGACTATTCAAATACAAAGGTGTCACTGAAATCGTTTTACATGTAAAGCTGTAATCTTGTCAAATCTATCAACTGCCAGTTTGAAAATAGTGGTCCATGCAGACCCTAGAAAGGGGAGGTCACAGGCAATTTCTATGCGCTTCCATATAGTCCAGAACAAAGGTAGCTGTTAGCTTGTACGTGGACCTTCTGATTTGCTTGGTAGTTCTACTTCTCACTATAAGTCAGTAACCTGGCATCCATGTTATCAGAAATCTTTTGTGAGTTTGGTTGGTGTGAATCAGTCCCTGAGACTGATAATTTCAGGATGTGACAAGATTAAATTTTGAACCCAGAAAAGCTGAAAAACACACTGGTTCTGGTGATCTCACAAGGTACTGAGTACCAAAGTGAGACCCTGGGAAGTATCTCTCTTTGCATGGTAACATCATCAGGAAGGTCACACAGTCTGCTTAATTCAGGAAGAAGCTGTATAAATGAAAGAATCAGACTTTGTACCACACCCTGAAGGTCAAGAAAGTCAAGTGTTGCTGTTATTTCTAATTTGGGAAGCATGATTTAGCAGAGGGCATCTTCAGTTTCCTGATGAAGAGCGAGAGAGGTACAGGTCAACCTATATGGCTAATTTACCTAACAAGAATTCTGCAGGGTGCAATTTCTAGCACCATTCCAAATACTTCCTGTTACTGGATGTTATTTAATTAATACTACTATCTTGCCTTATTTGACCAACTTATTTTGTTTAAAAATAGTTCCCAATCAAAACTGCACTCTTTTAGGGAATTTGAAAGCTATAGGGGACCTTAGAGATTAAAACAAATATTTCTCACCAAAGATGAGGAAATCGAGGGCTTCAAAGAGGAAATCATTTAACATATTTATTGTAGGACAGGATTCTCCAGAATGCTATAAGGTGGCAAAACAAGATTCAAACCAACGCCTTCGCTAACTTTTAGGAAAGTGTTAGAAGTCTATCTTCCATCTTACACTTAAGAAAAAAAACCCAGAAAAATAGTAGCAAATTACTTCTTTAATTGGGCTAGTATGGAATAGTGTAGCTTTTCATTTTTAAGTTTAATTGTTTTCAGGAAATGAAGTTAAATGTAAAATTGCTCTGAAAATTTTTAATATAAAACATTGGGAAGAACCATTTAGAAATTATATACATAAAATTGGGGCCTTGTACATGCTAAGTGCCCTACCAGTGAGCCATATCCCCTGCCTGAACCATTTAAGGAAGAAATATGCATTCGTCATATACTATTTGTTCAGCTTTGTATCTTCGCCTATACAGCGGTAACTTTCTACTGAATACGGTTCATTACATTTAATTACATATTACACATAAAGGGAATCTATCACAACTACCCCTCACAGATTTCAAAAATTCCCAAATTTTAAATATTCTGGTATTTTGAATAAACCTCTGTTGTTTTGAGACTTCTAGAAATGCTCCAGTAACTAGTTTCATCTCCCATCCTGTTTGGTTATGTAGATGTGAATAATTTGAGAGACACATTTGGCCCTGTTTCCTGTTTTCCAAATTTCTCACAGCTTTATACCAAATATATGTGTAATCTAAAAGTTGGTGTCCACGCCTTACTCAATTTCCTGGATGTAATATTTTATAAGCAGAGATTCCCAGAACTTAGAGGAAGTGTGGACAAGGTTTTCATCAAGAATGCATTAAATCCCATGTGTGCCTTGCCCGAAAAAGAGTCTCCTGTTTGGAATTCACATTTAAGAACGCATGCGTGCTGAAACAACAGGACTGCTTTCTAGGCAAAACCCAAAGAACCTGTTTTCACTTAATATTTGCCCCCTTGTTCCCCGACGTGAGATCCCTTGGATTCTACTGGGACAGAAATGCCACTTAGGTCTGGAGAGGGCAGATGTCAGTTACTTTCCGAAAAGAACAAATGCAAGAACATTGATCAAGGGGCTGGAGGGTTGGGAGGGGAGTAGTCCATGCTCAGACTTGAGCTCCACCTGATTGGGGCCCAGCCTCTCCAGCCCTCGTCCCCACACCGGCCCGCTCCATGTGAAACCGGTCATGTGAGCCTGTTTACAGCCGAGCAGCTGGTGCAACCATCAGGATCCGTGCGAAGGTCCAGGAAGGGGGAAAGGACACAGGCCACGTCCCCCCTCTGTCCCCCCACCCCATTATTCCAAGAAAGCGTTTGCTCATCTCCCTGGGCTCTCCACCCCACTTCCATCTGCCTCCAGACAAACAGCAGAGCTGAAGCCATCCCGGGACGCCTCGCTCGAGCCCCCCCCCCGCCCCCATTTCCTTCCAGTCACTCTCTGGGGGGACCGGCTGGGCCGGAGGAAGGGCGAGGGCAGTGTCACCCCGGACAGGGAGCCGAGCTCCCTCTCCCGCTCTCCTCGCAACGTCCGCCCAAGAGTTGTCCCTGGAGCCGCATCCCCCGGGCAACCGAACTCCACTGGGCAGGCGCCCGGAGGCTCCCGAGCTGCCTTCGCCCGGGCAAGGGAGAGCCATCCAGCAGCTGGCCGGCCCCTGCACCGGGAGCCGCGGGCAGCGGGGACACGGTCACCCAGAGATCGGGCAGTAAGGAGCCCCTCTGCCTCCTGCCCACCGCCCACCCGCATCCCGGCGCCGCTGAGCCCGGCTGTCAGTCGCCGCGCCGAGCCCGGGCGTGGGTACGGGTCGTTCTTTAGGCGGGGGCTGTTGGCCACGCAACTTCCATGTTTTCCCGAAGTCGGAGGAAGTGGGTGACGGGACCGTGGGGGACTCTCACCTCGGCAACACCGGCTCCTGCCTCGGCAAGCAGCTGCGACTGCTCCTCCGCTCCTTTGTCAGCGTCTCCAGACTGCACTGCCTGCTGGGATACCGGAGGACTCAAATGCCACCTCTCCCCGCCCTGGAGGATGAGTCGCGGCTGGGGGGGGGGGGGGGGAAGAGGGAGAGGAGGTGGAGCCGGGGGCGGGGCTTCGGTGTCGCCACCTGGCCTCTCGGGTTTCTTTCTGCTGCTTATGCCAAACTTCTTCCTTCTCTGTCTTCTGACCCGCCTCTCCCCTCCCGCCGCCCCTGGAGGGGACTAGAGGCTCAGAAGGCCACCTCTCTTCGCACTAACTTCAGCCCAGTCGCGCTCCCCTCCCCCATCGCACACACACCCAGTGAGTACCCAAGCTAGTTGATTCTACCTCTGAGACACGTCTTATTGACAGTTCCTCTTTCTCAACTCCATGGCAGAGTCCAGCGCACACACTCTGTTTAGACTTTGCTTGGACTTTCTGACTTTTTGCTTGGACTGCTGCAGTAATCTGTTTGGACGACTCCTTCCACTCTTCCCTCTGTCTAAACCATCTCCCAAACAGCAGCAAGAGGGATCTTGATTAGATAGATAGATGATAGATAGATGATAGATAGATAGATCCCTGTTCTGCTCAAAACCTTTCAGTCTCACCAGTACCTACAACCCCTTGGCATGGTATATAAGACCTTTGGCAATCCTCTTCGAATGCACCCAATGCTCCCATCCAAAGAACTGGCCATCCATGGAATGGGGGCAGGGGGTTGGGACAACTCACCACCATTGGTTGCCCCAAATACTCCTTGAAAGGAGACGGCATTGTCAGCAACTTCCATAGGCCTCTTGGGGTATTATTAAAGATAAAATTTTCAAAATTTAATTTTAATGATGTTCAGAAAGAGGAAGGTGCAATGGCCATGGTCTAGGTCCACAAGTATAAAGCCCAAAGATTTCTCCCTAGTTGTCCCACCCAAGCTATGACCTGCCAGTAGATATCCCTTAATCTCAGGCCTCATACCTTTGCTCAAAGATTCCTTCACTTTATAACTGTCCTTGTCTATCTTTGGAAGACCTACATGTCTTTCAAGACCCTACAGAAATGCAACTTTTCTCCACTAATCTTCCATGGGAACTATTAGTTCCTGCCCTATCACCATAGAATGTAGCTTATTCTGCTTTGCAATTCTTCCTGACTTAGGTAATCACTAGTCATGTATATGTCTTCCTTTTTCTCCTGTCTAGATTATGAATACCTGAGAATTAGCCCATAGCTGCCAATATACTGCCCCATCCAAAGAAGACATTAATACAATTTGATGAAATGAAATCTTTCCACTGATCAGAAGTTCTAAGTAGGCCCAGAAAAGATTCTGGAAAGGGCCTCATTTAATAATCACCCAGTCTTCACTAGGACATCTCCATCTTTACCTGGCCATGGGTTGCTTTTGCAAACACAAACTGGTTAGGCAGCAGAGAGCATTGCAAAAGGACCAGTGCTTATACTTCCCTTGCAGGTCAGACTGGTTTGTGGTACAATATGTGGTTGTGGAAAATGTAACTGGTACAGCTCATGAGAATCCAGCAGAAAAAGATACATGATGCCACAGAAAATAACTGAGTTTCCAAATGCAGATGCGTCTCCTTGCTTTAGGTGACTTTTGACTCCTGTTTGCTTCAGGCTATCTTGGACTCCACCTCCCTTCAAACCTTACGTGTTGTCTGTTATAAGGTGTTCTTTTTCAAAAGTGGGCATCTCTTATTCATTCACCTTAAATGATGAATGAATAGGTGTATTTGCTTTCTCTCCAATTATATTACAAGATACACCCTGGCAGGTTTCCTCATCCCTAAAATAAGGACAAGAATCCTTTGCCAACACAACTTACCAGACTCTTATGAGGTTTTAATGTGATACTGTATATGGTATATGTGATAATGTGAAGTATAGGATGCTTTGCTAACATAAATTTGGTTTTATTACATTTTAAAAATTATTGATGCTCTTGACTTAGGCATGTGTGTTTCAGATTCAACCTTAGGAAGTAAAGACTATATTGCAAATTCCTGGGGATCATTGTCTTCCAAATTTACCTAAAGATAAGAATGATCTGGATCCCTTCTTAAAAACAGATTCACAGACCCTACCCCAGACCTACTGAATAAAAATTTCTAGGTGAAAGACAAGATCGACAGTACAATTGAGAATGACAACAAGCGAATCTTATCCTCAGGCAAATTGGGGAAACTCTACTATAACCAGTCATACACATATCAAAATGAAATTGTTTAGGACTCTTTCTGTGAAACACCTTTCAGGTAGGGAGAAAAGAAAACTGTGGAGTGGAACTTGAAAAGAGGTCCAGGAAGCCAGATAAACTTTGGTCAAAATTGTGCCTGAGCCAGGCGTGGTGGTGCACACCTGTAATTCCAGCGGCTCAGGAGGCTGAGGCAGGAGGATCGCAAGTTCAAAAAGCCAGCCTCAGCAACTTAGTGAGGCCCTAAGCAACTCAGTGAGACCCTGTCTCTAAATAAAATACAAAACAGGGCTGGGGATGTGGCTCAGTGGTTGAGTGCCCCTGAGTTCAATCCCCCATTCAAAAAAAAAATCGTGCCTAAGCAAAGCCTTCTTGACATTCCTTGTCCTTTTCCCACACTCTTAGAACCTGGTTTTGGAACTATATGAATTGCAACTAGTCTAATTTAGCAGATGAAGCTAAAGTATCAAACAGGATCATTTACTGCCTCAACCTAATTGGTGATGTTCCAGAAATTTCTTAATGCCACAATGGCTTTGTCCAATCAACACTCCCTTTAGATCCTTCTTTCCAGAGTTCTCCCAGCTCCTGTAGCAGACTTCTGTCATAGCAGTTAAATACTTGTGCTGTCACAAGTATTGCTTTCCTGTTGTCTCTTAGATGGTGAGGACTGCACTAAGTCTCATCCACCCTGGCATCTCCAAGGCTTTGCATTGTGCCTGATACATCATGGGTTGACCTTTGAAATGCTGACTTGACCTTTGAAATTGTTTGTTCACTGACTGCCTCACCTACTTGACTGGGAGTTATTGGGGGCAGCCCCAGTGCAACTCCTTATCCACTTGTCCTAGCCTCATGCCATTCATACCCCATCCTTCAGGAAATATTTGTTGAACAAACAGCCCCTCTTTTGATTAAGTCTGCTAGCCACTTTAGGAAAGTTCCAGAGTCCATTAGGTATTGGCCTTGGAAATTGTGGGAAATCAGTGAGATTGGAAATCAGTGAGAGACTACTGCTTATGTAGCTATGCCATTTTTGAGCTGAGGTTAGTTTGAGAAGAGCCTTTTGAGAGGAGTGGGGAATATTGCCTCGTTGCCCATTACCCTGAGGATGACTGGGAAATGGAAAAGGTTGCATAACCAAGGTTGACTGCCATCAACACTTCAGCTGCATTCTCCTACACCAACAATCCAAACACCTGGTCAATCCATCCATAATGGTATGGAAGGCCAGATCTTTTGTGTTCAGACACCTGGCATTGCTACTCTATTTTGGTAGCCTTTGCCCAGACCTCCTCTCCTGTTCATTTTTGCAATAGCTCATTTTGGGAAAACTAAGGAATAGGAAGTATAAATGCAGTCATTTTGTGGCAGAGCAGAGAATAGAGATTGCTTTAAAATTACCTTGAGTACTTTTTGCAAAAGTAGGAACCAATTTCCACTGCTCCACTCACTAACTGTATGACTGCGAGCTAATCCTTTCTTCCACTCGTCTGTACATTGAGGTCGCCAGACTAGCTTGAGTCTGTGGCAGACCTGGCCAAAAAAATTCTGTTCAAGGTCCTGGAACTAGACTTGCTCCTGCCATGATTTATTCTCATCTTCTCTACCTCGTGGCCCATATTATTTAAATAAAAACTAGTAAGTGACCACTCAAAAACAGTTATGAATTTCCATGCTTCAGGAACTGAGTGGGGGTGGCCTCAGGGATGCCAGGAGGGGTCTATGACTTAGTGAGCCTGTGTCAGAGCCAAGGATGGTTTTCACCATATGTTTTGGCAACCAGGGCAGTTGTACTCTATACACCTGTCAGGTTACAACACTGTTACACAAGGCTGTCTCATCACAATGCCAGGGAAGGTTGACCAAGACAAGAAAAGGGTCTTAGGCACAGTATTAAGGGAAAAGAAGTCAGGAGTTCCTTGTGACTGTGGAGTGAGGCATGTGAGGCAGTGTGGTTTACCGGAAGCAACATGGAGTCATGAACTATGGTAACTGGACTAAGTTGCTTAACTTCTCTGAGCCGAGCTACTTTATCTTTCATGGGGTGGCCTGAATAGAGGAAATAATGCAGGTTTGTAAAGACTAGAACATGTAAAGCATTCCATATATGCTAATTAGTTTTATGAAGAATCTGGGGAAAGGAAGAGAAGGTAACAAAAGGTCAAATCTACTGAGTCTAGTCAACTTTGTTGTAAAAATTCAAGGGGAAGCTGTATGTGGTGATGGGGCTTAATGGGATATCTTTGTGCCTTCCTCTCAATTTTGCTGTGAAAAATTACTAAGAAAATTAAGTACTACTCTAAGAAAATAAAGTCTTTAAAGAAAACATCAAGAAGATTCTATATGGTCTAAATGATGGAATAGCCCCAATACTGGCTTGGGTCACCTCCAATTCCAACTCATAACTCAGCACCCTATATAACTCAGGCTCTACTTCCTCATATTTCAGAGCCTCCCTGCTCTCAGATATTTGTGCCTGCCATTTTGGTTCTGCTCTGCATTAAACTCCATTGATTTTTCCATTTTCCTCAAAAAATCCAGACACACTTGGCATTTTCTAAATTTGATAACTTCACTGCAATTTTTAAGGTTTGGAGGGGTCACACATTGTTCCCCAAGTAGATTTCTAATATCTTGCTGTCCCCCACCCCTTTCACTCTGTTCCTTTTCACAGTCTGCACTCCCTCCCTGAGATCCAACCCTTCATACCTAGCTATGTGAGTTTTTGGGTTTTTTTTTTTTGAGAGTTTTATATATAAATGGCAGACACCTGCCAGGCTAATCTGGAATTTTCTCTCTAGTAATCTGGTAGGTGCTCAATAAAATTTATTTATTTTTAAAATATATTTTTAGATGTTGATAGACCTCTATTTATTTCTATGTGGTGTTCAGAATCGAATCCAGTGCCTCACACATGCTAAGCAAGCACTCTACCACTGAGCCACAACCCCAACCCCATCAATAAAATTTATTTCTGTTTAAAGCTTAAGACTTCACTAAGGCTTTTGGAACACCCTATGTTTTAGGGAACATGCCAAGGACAACACTAAAATTTCCTGAAGCTTCCAAGATGGAGGATGTATCACACTCACCTACTCATCTACTTTCTTCACTGGCAACTTGGAAGGCAGACTGCACTAATATACCTGGGACAGAAAAACATGTTTTTAAGGTAAGCGTGAATGCCACAGCACATCTGGGAGTGTTTCCTCACAGAGGCACAGATGATTTCACTGATTGGGATGAGTAAGCGGTGACAAGAAGATCCTGTAGCAACACATACTTAAGATGTAGCTTGTATGTAATTATACTCCTCTTCAGCCCATGTGATTTCGTACTTCAAAAGTGACTGGTCCTATAATCCATTTGTAAGTATTTTTTTCAAACTTGCATGGCAGGAGGCAGGCACCTTGGAGTACAGTGCAGTGGTTAAGAGACATAGGAGACATTCAGATCTGGGTCAGAACCTCATCTTTGACACTTCCTAGCTATATGTCATGTTGGGTTAGTTTGTGTCTTGTAGTCTCATTTTTTTATTTATAACATAGGGATGATTATATAAATGTTGATGTTCTCTGTATAACTTCACAAAACACATTTTTATTTATTTATTTATTTGGTACTGGGGATTAAACCTAGGGGTGCTTAACCACTGAGCCACATCCCCAGTCCTTTGTATTTTTATTTTTTTAAATTTTGAGATAGGGTCTTGCTAAGTTGCTGAGGCTGGCTTTGAACTTGTGATCCTCCTGCCTCAGCCTCCCAAGTCACTGGGATTACACTACCATGTACACTACCATGCCACGTAAAACACATTTTCAATATTGACATTTAGAGTGATATCAGAGTCCAGATATATATTCAGAATCAATGATGTTACTAAATATATGGAATTCACCATTTAAGACACCTAAACTATGGGGTTGGGGTGTAGTTTTGGTAGAGCATGTGCCTTGCATGAGCAGGGCCCTGAGTTCAATCCCTAACCTAAAACAAAACAAAAACAAAAACAAAAAAAACAAGCAAATAAAAACAAAAACAAAAAACCCCACCTAAACTATAATTCTAATTTAATCTGATTATAAGCACCGAAACTCCTAGTCTTTGAATTAAAACCCCCAAATAAAAACACATTTAACCAGTAAAAACTAAATTACAAATGATTATGTCACCAAAATCTACTGTGGCCAATGGTTCTCTTAAGCTGGGATACTCCAGCTGGCTTAATTGTATCTTCTCTGCAGTTTTGGAGTGCCCATAATTGCCTGCCCCCTTGTGATTTTGAAGGACAGATGAGTTTCAGGTCCAGTGATACTCTTTTGTGGTCACATTAACAAGGTTCTGAAAACAAGCAAGATACAAACTGCTGTGACAATGTAACCCTCAGCAACTCAAACCACTTCCTTACCTTTAAACTTCTGCTAGAGTTGCAGCATTTTAGGTAAAGTTGGCCACAATGGAAGTGATTACTCGGAACCATATTGCCTAAAAGCAGCATGACAAACCAAGAGACTTTATTCAGATTAAGACTCTAAAATTAAGCCAGTCAAGGTGGCACAATGCCTGTAATCCCAGCGGCTCAGGAGGCTGAGGCAGGAGGATCGCAAGTTCAAAGCAATCTAGGGAGGCCCTAAGCAACTAAGCAACACCCTGTCTCTTAAATAAAATATAAAAAAGGGCTGGGGATGTGACTCTGTGGTTAAGCACCCCTGGGTTCAATCCCCAGTACCCAAAACAAACAAACAAAAAGGACTCTAAGATTATTTAGGCATAGGCAACAAATTTATTTGTAATAAAAATCCTTTAGCCTTTTTTGTCCTAACTATAGCACTTAATAGTGATTTGTTGTAATTAGATATTTTGATAGAAACTCCTAAAACTTTACATAACTGAATGGGGTTGTTAGAAACTGAAGAAGTTCATTTCCAAGTTTCGAGAATTTTCCATCTCTTAAGAGGTATGGATTTGGGCTGAGGATGTAGCGTAGTGGTACAACACTTGCTTAGCATGCACAAAGCCCTGGGTTCCATCTTTAGCAACACAAAAAGAAAAGTGTGCATTTTTGTACTTCTCTGAAGCATGGTTCCTTTGTTCTGAAAAATCATCCAGTGATCTAACAAATAACAAAATCATCAACTCCCACCCATCCCATCTTGCTCCCATTATCCACAGGACATGATAATATCATGATATTTTTTCCCAAACCTTAACTGAATTGTGAAAGCCTGAATCTATTCCTCTTAGCCATGAAGAACTAAATCTAGGGAAGCATGACACCACCCCCCTCCCCGAGTTATGTATCACCTGCCCTCCCATCTTGCAAATATGCTTCTCATCCTAATCCTCTGCTTCTTCTTTTGTTATTCAAAATTCTACTCCTCTCAGCAACCAAAACCTTCCAGCATGACTTTTCTAGAATGGCCACTATATAACTGTAACACCTTTGTATCTTCAACACCCTTTTGGAGCATTTTCCCACCTCTTTACTGAGAATTTGATTCCCCTCTGAGAACACCATTTCCTTTAGAGCCATGTTTAATGATGGCTACTTCTTCTCCCAACATGCCACATTTTATAGTTCAGGAGGTGTGGTTGGTATCCTCCACATTGGTGAATGCTAACTTCAAGCTATTTCTCCTCCTTTGAGTTCCATACTGTTGGGCTGTGCTAATGTTTCCCCATCTTGGTCCTTGTTGTCTACTGAACTCTTGGTCACTGTTCTATATTCACTGAAGACTTCAGTAACTGGCCCTTGGTCTTCCTCTCTACATCAAGCCTTGCTGCCATCATTCTGGGGACTTCAGTGTGCACATGATCAACACACAGATTACCCTAGCCATTCTATCCCTTGACCGTATTTCCAGTGGCCCTTCCCTCCACACAACCATCCACTCCAACAATCACATTCTGGACCTTGTAGTCAGCAGAAACATATCCAAATTAAAAATTCTCCTTTCTGGGTTTTTGTTGTTGTTTGTTTTGGTATCAGGGATTAAACCCAGGGGCACTTAACCTCTGAGCCACAGATCAAACTGGCTGCTTTTTTAAAATTGAAGTCCATTTTTACATGGAGGAGTAGCTGATGCATGACATGGTGTCACATGCCTATAATCTCAGTGACTCAAGAGGCTGAGGCTGGAGGATTGCAATTTGAGGCCAGTCTCATCAACTTAGCAAAGCCCTAAGCAACTTAGCAAGTCCCTGTCTCAAAATGAAAAATAGAAAGGGCTGGGGATGTGGCTCAGTGATTAAGAGCCCCTGGGTTCACTCCCTAGTACCCCC
>JAJEJO010060301.1:0-50483 GCA_020662805.1 Glaucomys volans | reverse complement strand
GTGTTCCTAAGGTTGCAAAGATGAGTCAAAAAAATTCCCATTAGATTTAGGAACATGAATATCCTGCTGACCTTAAAAGATTTTAGTGGAACAGTAAGGGTGGAATACAAATTATGGTAGACTGAGAAATGAGTGGGGTAGTGAAATAATTGAGACAGTAAGAATAGACAACTCAGCTGGGCATGATGGCACACACCTGTAATCCCAGTGGCCCAGGAGGCTGAGGCAGGAGGATCTCGAGTTCAAAGCCAGTGTCAGCAATTTAGCAACTCAGCAACTCAGGGAGACACTGTCTCTAAATAAAATACAAAAAGGACTGGGGATGTGGCTCAGTGGTTAAGCACCCCTGAGCTCAATTCACCAAATTAAAAAAAAAAAAAAGACAACTCTTTGGAGAAGTTCAACAATGAAAGGAGAAAAGATAGGATGAGAGGTGGAGAGGGAGTCAAGGGAAATTGCTGTAAGGATGTGAGAGACTTGAGCATGTATAAAGGATGATAGGCTGCAGAGAGTAAAGAGGGAGTGACTGAAGAGAGAGGAAATAGTGGGCAAGACTCAGAAGAGGTTGGCATCTGGAGATCCATTGATGATGGGCATGGTGGTGGAAAGGTGATGTGATGTGTGTTCCTGCGCTGGTTGAGTAGGAGTGGTAGAAATTTTGAGGAGCGTGGAAAAGTGTGAAGTTGTCATTGTAGAAAGTGAGAGGTCAAGCTGGGCATGGTGGCGCATGCCTGTAATCCCAGCAGCTCCAGAGGCTGAGGCAGGAGGATCGCTAGTTCAAGGCCAGCCTCAGCAACTTAGTGAGGGATGAGGATGTGGTTCAGTGGTAAGCACTCTGGGGTTTAATCCGTTACCAAAATTTTTAAAAAAAGTGAGAGGTAAAACACCAAAGAGGATGGGCGCGGTGGCGCACACCTGTAATCCCAGCACTTGGGAGGCTGAGGCAGGAGGATCATGAGTTCAAAGCCAGCCTCAGCAACTTAGCAAGGCCCTAAGCAACTCAGTGAGACCCTGTCTCTAAATAAAATACAAAAATAGGGCTGGGGATGTGGCTCAGTGGCCGAGTGCCCCTGGGTTCAATCCCCAGTGCCAAAAAAAAAAAAAAAAAAACCCAAAGAAACAAGCAGTCTGGCCAGGCAGCATTGATCTCATCCATTCCAATCGCTTCTACCCTCTATGGATTGCTGGTTCCCAGACTGTCCTTCCAGCCTATGCATTTCCCCTGACCTCCAGATTCACACACCTAACTGACCCTTGGATGTCATGCAAGCAATGTCACTCACCATGTGCCCAACTTCTTTTCTGAATAGCACTCATCACCTAATAGTCTACATATTTCACTCTATTGCTTATTTTCTGACTTCCCTTCTAGAATGTAAGCTCTCCCCAAGACCGTGCACCTTTGTTTTTTACATAGATGTACCACAGTTGGGCCTGAATTATGGCCCTCCTCAAATTTGTATGTTGAAGTCCTAATGCCTAGTAGCTCAGAATGTGACTGTATTTGAGATAGGGTCATTAAAGAGATAATTAGGGTAAAATGAGGTCATATGGGTGGGTTCTAATCTAATCACCTGGTGTTCTTATATGAAGAGGAGATTAGGATACAGCCACACAGAGAGAGGACCATGTGAAGGCACAGAGAGAAGGCTATCATCTGCCAGCCAAGGACAGAGGACTCAGGAGAAAAGAATTCTGCTGACACCTTGACCTCCAGAACCATAAGACAATAAATTTGGGTTGTTTAAGCCACCCAGTGTGCCATACCTTGTTACTGAACGGCCCCAGAAACTGATACAACCCCGAACACCTACAATAGCTCCTGGCATGTAGTAAGGGCTCAGCAAATATTTGGAAACTAAGAGATAAATGTAAGGCCCTGAGTGTTCTTGACCTTGCTGACCTCTCTGATCTCATCTCCAGTAACTTTCCCCTTTGATCTTTCAACTCTGTCTGAACAGGACTTTTTGGAACTCCTGAGGTGTTCTACTCTTTTCACGACCTTTACACACTGTGCTCTCCTTCTCGAGGGTTCTCCCTCTCATCCCAACCCTAGCACCACAAGTCCCTACTATTCATCCTTCAGCTCTCAAATGAAAAATACTTTTCAACTGTATTAAGTGAAGTATAATTAACATAACTGACATACCATACATTTCTCTAAAGTGTACAATGTGATAAGTTTTGACATATATACATTCACGAAATCAAGATAGTGACCATATTCATCACCCCAAAAGTTTGCTGGTGTCCCTTCATCATCCCTTTCGTGGGCTGCCCCCTCCCTCCATCATTCAGGTGTGATGGGCTGACAGATTTGGCTCCATGGAAGTGTTACAGACCAGGCTATGTGGGCAATGACTAAACAGACTCCCTTTTGCTCTGAGACTCCATGCTATGTAGGAAATGAGCTTCTCCCATGGGAACACCCCACCTCTGTACCCATCAACAGTCACTTAGCATGACATGTTTAACAATGCAAAATGGCAATTCTTATATGATGAAAAATTGTTCTCTTTTGATTCCTATGTTAGTAGTCATTAGTCACCATTCTTTAGTTTGTACCTAGGTAAGGGTCATTTTGACCCACTTCTCCCTCTGCTGATGATTTCATGATATAAGTTTGTAATTTCCAGTCATAGCAACAGACACTTATGATTAATGTAATTTTTGGTATAAGAACCCCTGCAACCCTATGGTTGGGGCTGTTCTCCCAATAGCCATTTTTTGGGACATTGTGTGAGACAGTCAGCTGGCCGGCTTAATAAAAACTCTCAAATTTGGACTTCTCAGTGGCGCACGGTCTGTTATTAAGTTGCGCCCCATAACACAGGTAAACGCTGATTTGCTTTCTGCAGCTATAGATTAATTTGCATTTTCTAGAGCCTTGTGTAAACGGATTAACATATTATATATTTTTGGGCTGGCTTCTTTGACTCAGTGCAATTACTTTGAGGCTCCTGTATGTTTTTGTATGTATCAGTACTTCGTTCCCTTTTACCACTGAGCAGCATTCCATTGTATAGCTACCCCATAGTCTGCTTATCTGTTCACCAAATAATGGACATTTGTGCTGTGTTGGCATCAGGCCATTTTGCTGCTGCCAATATTCGGCCCCCCCACACCACTTTACAACCCAGATTGTTAGCCCCTGAACTTCCTAGTCAGTCATTGGTCCAGATCGTTAGCCTGTGAACCTCCTTGTCAGCAATTGACCTGATCTCCCCCAGCCCGGAGAGCGGATACTCTGGTTGTCCATCTCTCTCTCTCTCTCTCTCTCTCACCCTGCGGGCAGACACTCTGCCTGTCTGCTTAATAAAATCTCTTGCGTGAGTTCCCGAATCTGGAGTGGTTTTCTGGGTGCTTTCATTGGTGCCATGACTCGGATGGGCTCTTCCACTGCCCATATGATTAGGCGAGTGGAACCCCATCTGATGCCCCAGAACCCTGGACACTGGTCTCACCTTCCATTCGCCTGGACGCTCTCCTCCACAGCCATCACCAGCTTCAGATGGGTGAGTTTTCCCCTAGGTCGACTTAAACACTCCTCTGCTGACCTGAGACGCGACTGTTGATCCTCTGGTGCCCTTAAGGTGGTTGAGGAGTGGGGTTCCCCCAGCCACGACTTTTACAGTTAGGGCCGGTCCCCTTGGTTGACCTTATCTGACAGGTGGGTCCCCGATCTTGATGGTGGAAATTCTGTCTCAGGTTTGAGGCTCATCTTTGCGCGCGCTCTCTCTCTCTCTCTCTCTCTTTCTCAAATCCTGATGTCTGATTCTCAACTCTCTCGGCTTTTGCCCGGCACACACTGATGGTCGGGTGATGACCCCCGTCACTGTGCTGCCTTCTGGTCTCTAGCAAACTAGTCTGTGACCTCAGGACGCCTTGAACAGTGACTTGGCTGTATCAGTCTCCACCATGGGATCTGGGTTCTCCATTCTGGCAGATTCACCCTTACCTAAAACCACTGAAACTTATTTGCTTGCGTCATGATATTTGGTCACCATATCCTTTAGATAATCAACCCAAAATGTCCATGTAATGGCATACAACTTCTGTGAGTGAGCAGGCAAGTGGAAAGAGATTTTTTATCTTCAAGCTCTCTCTTTCTTGTGCACTCAATCTGATCTTTGCTCTTCCTGCAAACCCAAACACCTCCTTTCGGCTCACTTTCTCTTTATCTCTCTATCCCTTCCTCCCTCTCCCTCCCTCTCTCTGCTCCCCCAGATCAGAACACCCCAGAACTGCACATGGGCTTGCAGCGCCTCACCCACACAGTCTTCCCAGTTTCCAGCTTTGCGTACTCAGAGCACCGACATGGCTTTTAGCCCACAAGCCGTGCCTACTGGAGCAAGCCACTCGGGTCAAGCTTGAGTTCCAGTTGCCTCACGCTTCCCTGGCTTGGCCCTCTCTGCACCATGGGCGTTGCACACCCAGGATGCCACAGAGTCCCAGTTTGCTGCTGCTGCTTGTCCTTGCCTCACACTGCTGCCTTGGCTCGGAGCGCGGGCTCTTCCTCTTCGGTCAGCCCGACTTCTCCTACAAACTCAGCAGTTGCAAACCCACCCCAGCCAACCTGCAGCTGTGTCATGTCATCAAGTACCAGAACACACGGCTGCCCAACCTGATGGGCCACAAGACCATGAAGGATGTGCTGCAGCAGGTGGGCGCCTGGATCCTGCTGGTCAGGAAGCAGTGCCACCTGGACACCAAGAAGTTCCTGTGCTTGCTTTTCACTCCTGTCTGCCTCCACGACCTAGATGAGACCACCCAACTGTGCCACCCACTCTGGGTGCAGGTGAAGGACTGCTGCACTCTGGTGATGTCTGCCTTCAGCTTCCCCTGGCCGAATGCTCGAGTGCGATCATTTCCCACAGGACAACGACCTCTGAGTTCCCCTCTCGAGTAGCGACCACCTCCTGCCCACAACTGAGAAAGCTCCAAAGGAATGAGACTCTGCACCCCTAACCAGCAGGAAGAAGCCTCAGAAGAAAGACTATCATCCCACCCCCTGTATCTATAAAAACAAAAAGGGAGGAATGTTGGCATCAGGCCATTTTGCTGCTGCCAGTATTCTGCACAAAACCACTTTACAACCCAGATTGTTAGCCCTTGAACTTCGTAGTCAGTCATTGGTCCAGATCATTAGCGTGTGAACCTCCTCATCAGGAATTGCCCCAATTGTCATTAGCCTGTGAAATTCAACTACTTAAGAGAAGCTCCCTGGCCATTCTCTCTCTCTCTCTCTCTCTCTCTCTCTCTCTCTCCCCCCCCTGAGAGCACACATCTCTGTGTCTCACTCTCTCATCTCTCTCTCTCTCTCTCTCACTGTTACTCTCACTCGCTCTCTCACTCTCACTCTCACTTTTTCTCATTCACTCTCTCTCTCTCACCCTCTCACCCTGCGGGCAGACACTGCCTGTCCGCTTAATAAAATCTCTTGTGTGAGTTCCCATGTCCAGAGTGGTTTTCTGGGTGCTTTCATGCTGTTTATGGTTTGCAGATATAACCAATAAAACTTCTATGACCATTTATGTACAAACAGGTTTAATCCTATGTTTTTCTCAGAGTAATATTTTCTAGCTTCCATGTTAAATTAAGTCTCCCTTTTCTGCTCTCCCTTTTATTCATGTCTTCTCTGTCTAGAAAGATGTGCTCTGCTGCGAAGAAATGTTGTGTTGGTTTGGAAGAAAGCATTGGATAAATAACTCAGGATAAAGAGAACCACAGTGAAACAAGATTTCTTTTTCTTGAATAAGATGGGGATAAGTGGAAGGAAAGAACAAAATCTTTGGATTCATCTATTATACTTTGACAAATACATGACAGATGGACAATTTCAAAGGCTGGGCTGGTGGAGCACTTCTGGAGCACATGCCAAGGGCCTGAGTTCAATCTCCGGCACCACAAACAACTTATTGGCACCAGTGTATTGGGCTTTTCTTCTGAAAGATGGATAGAAGATAATGAGATCAATTTTGACTAGCTTTTTGCAGTACTGGACATTGAACCTGAGGCTTTGTATTCTAGGCAAGCACCCTACCACTGAGCTACACCTGAGGCACACTATACTTATTTTTCAACTGGGGATTGAACTCGGGGGCACTCGGCCCCTGTGCCACACCCCCAGCCCTATTTTGTATTTTGTTTAGAGACGTCTTACCAAGTTGCTTAGCACCTTACCCATACTGAGGCTGGCTTTGAACCTGTGATCCTCCTGCCTCAGCTTCCCGAGCTGCTGGGATTACAGGTGTGTGTCACTGCGCCTGGCTACACACTATACTTGTATTTTTTTAAAAAAATTTTTAGTTGTAGATGGACATAATAACTTTATTTTTATGTGGTGCTGAGGATCAAACTCAGTGCCTCACACGTGCTAGGCAAGTACTCTACCACTGAGCTACAACCCTAGCCTCTAAGCTGTATTTTTAAAAAGGTCTATTGCTATGATTTCTGCTTGTTGGAGAGTCCTACCATTTAGGTGACTTTCCTCTATCCTTGAAGCAAATATCCACTAGCTATGACCCTCTACTCTCTCCATTCTTCTTGAATCACCCCTTCCCCAAAAGAAGCCCCCTTCCCCCACTATGCCAATCTGTTCCCTTCCCAGTTCTCTCTCCTCTTCTGGCTGTTTGCTGGATTCAGCAACCCAGGACCCAGTCACCCAATAGAGATGAGAGACCCACCCAGCAGCCTGGCTCAAGTTCCAGGCATACAGAGCCCTGTTTCCAATCCTGCTGCTCCTAAAAATATACCCAACCATTGGCAGGTGGCTGGGCTATTTTCAACCTTGGGGGCCTCAGGAATCAAGGGATTCCTGCCAGGCCAGGAAGCAAAACAGCAAACCCCTATTGGTGGGCTTTGGCTAAGAACAGTTGTGTGTGGCATGGGTTCAACTGAGTCTCGATTGTCTGTATTTATGGCATTGCCTTTTTACCATTTCCCTTTTGAGGCTCAATTATATTTTCCAGTTCTGCCCTAAAACATGAACTTGGGATGTCACATGCAGATTTTGGGAGGGAGGGATGGGGGGCAGCATCTTTTTCCCATTTGCCCAATTCCATGTAATTCTTAAGATGTGGACAGCCTATGATGTAACACTCAGAGACTTCAAGTTTCTCTACATTTCAGGCTTAAACATCACACGTCTAGAAAGTGGGCCAAGGTGCCTGTTTCTGCTGGCAAAAGTAACGTACTATTCTTCTCATACCCATTTTATAGAGGAGGTGACCTGAAGAACAGAGAGGTTAAGTAACTGATCCAAGTGCACACAACTAAAAAGTGGAAAGCCTGAGCCAGGATACAGCTCAGATCTGTCTGATTCCAAAGTTTATGCTCTTAATCACCAGTGTCTCTGGAATTGTGGTCCTCAAGTTGTCTCCCACATCAGAATTTGCATCTCTGTTTATTATCTTTATAGTACCCAAGAATACTGTTTTCATTGTTTTAGATCTAAGAGAAAAGATCAGAGATCAACCAAATGCATAAATGATATATTGACTCCAAACAAAGGGAGATAATACCATCATCAATTTGGAGGAACTATTTTAATAATGCACATACCAATATTCACATTGAAGCAAGTGGTTTTGCTTCAGTAAAACAACACCATCCATCATATTAAATTCAAGTTTGTAACCTGAATTGTATTGAATTTTTTAGTTTTGTTTGCATTTAGTATGCAAAATCATTCTGAATGTATAGTTGTTTAACTGTTATAAGCATAAGGAGTTTACATCTCATTTCATGTTATCATATGTTTAGGTAATGTTGTAAAACATCAACCTTGATGGTCTGAAGTAATTCTTTTCCAATTGAGAATGTCCCCATGATGCTCATGTTTGAGAAACTTCTACACAGTTGAAGACTGCAAAGAACTACATGACTGTCCAGGGATTTTTATTATTAGAATTTTGTTTTTGTTGCCATTATTACCTTGGTGATATCTCACAGATTCAAGGTGACCCTGGCCTCCCTTCAACCACTGGTGCGTATACACAATAAAGCTACAAGTCTTTGACATTCCTTAACTATTCGGTCTAGTTAATGTATCTTAGTAATTTGTGTTTTATACTGTTGCTAAACAGTTTGTACTATTTTCTCAGTTGTTTCTCTAAACAAAAATGGCGCTTTGGCAGTACTTAAGGTGAGAAAAGAAAAAGAAAGGAATGGCTCCTATTTTCTTTCACTTCATCTAAATTGCATATAACTTCTATTTTTTGTCTCTTTCAAACATGGATATAGTTATAAAATTTGTTAAGAGCATTCAGAATGATTCTCTACTCTCTACCTTCCCAAAATTAAACAAATAGAGTGAATTCAAAGCTCCTCACTCCATCCCAAAAGTAAAGGGAAATATTTGGGGCAATACAGATTGGGTCTGAAATTCTGGCTTAAGTACTTGTAAGCAAATCCATCTGAGACTCAGTTTCCTTATATGTAAAATGAGGATAAGATATGCCAATCTCACAGGCCATAGTATAGATGAAAGTAAATGAAATCATGTACATATATCATCTAGACTGTACCTATCAAAAAGAGGCATTTGCTGCTTGTGGGGCCTCATGCCTGCAATCCCAACTACTTGGTAGGTTGGAGCAAGAGGATCAGAGGATTGCAAGGTGGAGGACAGCCTGGCAACTTAGTGAGACACTATCTCAAAATAAAATTAAAAAGGGCCTGTGTGGTGGTACACACCTGTGATCCCAGCTGATGGCTCTGGAGCCTGAGGCAGGAGGATTGTGAGTTCAAAGTCAGCCTCAGCAACTTAGAGAGGCACTAAGCAACTCAGTGAGACCCTGTCTCTACATAAAATACAAAAAGGGCTGGGGATGTGGCTCAGTGGTTAAGTGCCTCTGGGTTCAATAACCTGCTACCAAAATAAATAAATAAATAAATAAATAAATAAATAAATAAATAAATAAATTTAGTGAAAAAGGGCTGAGGTTGTAGCTCAGTGCTAAAGCACTTACCTAGCATACGCAAGGCCCTGGGTTCAATCTCTGCAATCACACAACATACAGACAGAAACAGAAGATGCTCAGAAAAAAATTCATTATTATCATCTTCAAATCTCTCCTGCATGGCACAAATATTTGATTAACTTGTTAATGATCTCTGACTACAGAGGCTATTTTATTCTTTTTGTTCTCATTCTTTCAGAACAGACATATAGAAAATTTACTTAAGACATAATGTTAAGCCAAAAAGTTTTTTTAAAAGGTTGAGAGGAAATAAGTGTTTGTACCACTGACTCGTAACAGAGGCTGGGTCCTTATCCTCCTCACTATGATATATCCAGGCCTTAGAACATTGGTATGACTTTCAAAATGCATATTTGTTTTTTTGTTTTTGTTTTGTTTTGTTTTGTTTTGTTTTTTTGGTACTGGGGATTGAACCCAAGGGCGCTCCACCACTGAGCCACATCCCCAGCCCTATTTTTTTCATATTTTATTTAGAGACAGAGTCTCACTGAGTTGCTCAGGTCCTCGCTAAGTTGCTGAGGCTGGCTTTGAACTCGCGATCCTCCTGCCTCAACCTCCCAAGTGCTGGGATTACAGGCGTGTGCCACCGCGCCCGGCTTCAAAATGCATATTTGAATGAACAAATGAACTATGGAAAACTCTGGAAGCAAATGACTATGGACTGAAGGAGGCATCCAGGGATAAAAATGATTGGATTGAGTTACAGCAAAGGATTGGGTAACTATTCCTCCCTCCCTTTTATTTCTTTTCTTTTCTTTTTATTTTTTTTGAAACCAGGGATTGAACCCAGGGGCACTCAACCACTGAGCCACATCCCCAGCCCTATTTTGTATTTTATTTAGAGACAGGGTCTCACTGAGTTGCTTAGTGCCTTGCCCATGCTGAGGCTGACTTTGAACCCACAATCCTCCTGCCTCAGCCTCCCGAGCTGCTGGGATTACAGGCCTGCGCCACCACGCCCAACTCCTCCCTCCCTTCCTTTAAAAAAAAATTTTTTTTTAGTTGTGGATGGACATAATACCTTTATTTATTTTTGTGTGGTACCAAGGATGGAACCCAGTGCCTCACATGTGCTAGGCAGGTGCTCTGCCACTGAGCTACAATCCCAGCCCCTTTGTACTTTCTGAAAGATTTTAATGTTATATTTACAATTAAAACATGGGGAAATGAATGTGCTATGTTTGCGTTCCAGAAAAGTGCACATTAATTATTTCAGGGAGGCAGACCAAAGGAGCCACAAATGTATTATTAAATTATAATCCACATTAAGCAGGCTTTACTGGGAATGTTCCTTGATTTTTTTTAATTGTGCTCTAAGGAGGAAATATTTAGAGCACTTTGAAGCATTCATGCTTGTCAAATAAACATAAAATTAAGGGGCAATTTGGCACTGGGTGAAATGTCATGCATGTTTCAACCTGAGAACCTAATAGAGCTGTTGTAGAGAGCTTGATAAGTGAATTTATTACAATCTGTTCTTGAAATAACTTATTTTTAGTGTATAGACAATGGATCATATTCTAAGCTTTTGTGTTTGGACTCTTAAAGTTTGGGATGTTCTTTGAAAGTATTCAAACTTCCCATTTTACAGATGAGAAAATTAGGCCCAGTTGGGGGATGTGACTTGCTCAACATCCCTCTCCCAATTGCTTGAGTTTTCAAAGGGTTTTGCCACACCTTCTGGTGTGTCAGGTTCTCCATGTGCAAATTTGGTTTAATTATGGGAACAAACTCATTCAAGGGTGTTGTTTAAGAAGTAAAACGGGATTCCCCAGGCGCAGTGGTGCACACCTGTCATCCCAGCAACTCAGGAGGCTGAGGCAGAAGGATCAAGAGTTCAAAGCCAGCCTCAGCAACTTGTAAGGCTCTAAGCAACTCAGTGAGACCCTGTTTCTAAATACAACACAAAATAGGGCTGGGGATGTGGCTCAGTGGTTAAGTGCCCCTGGGTTCAATCTCTAGTACAAACAAACAAACAAAAAAGAATTAAACAAGATAAATTGGTCTTCATTAAGTGTTACCTATTATTATCTTTATTGTAATAAGCTCTTGGAATCTTCTCCACAGCCTGGGAAGGCAGACAGCATAGACCTTGCTTGCCATCATTTTACCCATGAGCATATTGAAAGATCGGAGGGTTAAATGTCTCATTTGGTTCTAAGTAGCACAATTGCATCTGAAATTCTGGTACTGTGTACCTGGTGCATTGGCCAACACCTTCAAAATCTTTTCCAACTCTAAAATTCTGTGGTTTCTCCTTAAAAGAGTCTTATGGTCAACCTTTGAAAACCTTTCATCTCGTTTTGTCTCAGAGGACAAGATAGCAAAGCTTATGCTTACACTAGGTGACACTGAAGGGAGCCAGTGTTACTGAACTAGGCCCGTTTTGCCCATCACTGAAACAGAGTTTTAAGAAAGAAAGAGTTTCAAGGGCTGGGGATATAGCTCAGCTGGTAGAGTGCCTGCCTCATAGGCACAAGGCCCTGGGTTCAATCCCCCACACCACCCAAGGGGAAAAAAAAAGTTTATTTGGAAGGTGGGAGAGCCAAATCTCAAAAAAATATATTGAAACAGCCAGGTTATTGTGGCTCACACCTGTAATCCCAGTTTAGGAGGTAGAAGCAGGAGGATTACAAGTTCAACGTCAGCCTGGACAATTTATTGAGACCTCCATTTGAAAATAAAAATAAAAAGGGCTAGGAATGTAGCTCAGTGGTAAGGTGCCCCTGAGTTTGATACCCAATACCACCAAAAAATGCCTAATTTTGACTTTGACTTGACATGCTCACTTTATAAATTAACATTCACATTAGATGCAACACTTCAATGCCACTAGTGCTACCCCTACTACTAATAGTTATCATTTACTGAGCAATTACTACCTGACAAAGTGCTGTGTTAAGTCCTTTTAAAATTGCATTATCTCATTTAACTACTATAACAATCCTCTGAGATAGGCACTTAATTATCCCCATCTTAAGTGAGAATTTATAATACCAGTCATAGTAATAATACAATAATTGTAACCTCTTGAATATCTGATACCTCAGAGAGATCACTTGTCCAAAGTCATTTTTTTTTTTTTTTTTGGTACTGGGGATTGAACCCAGGGGCACTTCACCACTGAGCCACATCCCTAGCCCTATCTATTTTTTTGTATTTTATTTAGAGACAGGGTCTCACTGAGTTGCTTAGGGCCTTGCTAAGTTGCTGAGGCTGCCTTGAACTCGCGATCCTCCTGCCTCAGCCTCCCAAGTGCTGGGATTACAGGCGTGTGCCACCGCACCCGGCTCCAAAGTCATTTTTTAAATTTTTAAAAAATATTTAGTTGTAGAGGAACACAATACCTTATTTTACTTATTTATATGGTGCTGAGGATCAAATCCAGTGCCTTACACACGCAAGGCAAGCGCTGTACCACTGAGCTGCAACCCCAGCCCATCCAAAGCTTTTTAATAGCTCTTAAGTATGAGACCCAGAGTTAGAGCCCACCCACATTGGTGAGGCTGTACATGAATCACTCATAAAATGAGTGATGAGCACTGAGAAGTAAATTCTTATTGATCATCATATTTTCATCATATTATTTTTTAGTTGGTGAGAATCAAACCCAGAGCCTCACACATGTTAGGCATGTGCTCTACCACTGAGCTACATCCCCAGCCCTAGTCACTCTATCTTTATAGGAAGTGTTGCGATTTAGATATGAGGTGTCCCCCAAAAGTTTGTGTTGATGCAGGAACATTCAGGTGAAATGATTAGATTATGGGTGCTGTAAGCCAATCTGTCTCTCCTAGTTTGAATGGACTGACTGGGTGATAACTGTAGGCAAGTGGGGTATGGCTAGAGTAGCTATGTCATGGGGGCAGGCTCTGGAGGGATGCATCTTCCCCATGGCCCCACCCTCTTCTCTCTCTCCTTCCCAGCTGCCACCTGGGGGGCTGCTTCTCTGTAATGCCCTTCCCCCAGGATGCACCTCGTCATTGCTCTGCCTCACCTCAAGCCCAGAGCAATGGAGTTGGCCAACTACAGACCAAGACCTCTGAAACCGTGAGCCCCAAATAAACTTTTCATCTTGTAAAGTTTGTTAGTTGTAGAGGAACACAAAACCTTTATTTTACTTATTTATATGGTGCTGGCTAAAACTGAAGTTTTGTCTAAAAGCCCTAAAATGTTGTTTGAATTGGGAACATTTATTTGAGAACAGACATTTAAATCCTGGTCAACAGGCATGGTGTCAAACACTTGTAATACAGTGACTCAGGAGGCTGAGGCAGGAGGTTCACAAATTTGAGGCCAACTTCAGCATTTTACTGATACCCTGTCTCTCAAAATAAAATGCACTGGGGATGTAGTTCAGTGGCAAAGTACCCTTGGGTTCAAATCTCAGTAACAAAAAAAAAAAAATTCTGATCAAGACCCAAATGGTGGGCTGGTATGTAGCTCAGTGCAAAGCGTTTGCCTCACATTTGCAAAGCCCTGGGTTCAATCCCTGGTTCCAAAAGAGACATAACCCACACAAAAAAAAGACCCAAATGGCTTCCCTGTCACCCTGACAGTTGTTGAGCTGAATTGTGTTTTTTCGGAAACTATTTGTATTGGTGCTTTTTTTTTTGAACCGGGGATTGAACTCAGGGGCAGTCGGCCACTGAACCACATCCCCAGCCCTATTTTGTATTTTATTTAGAGACAGGGTCTCACTGAGTTGCGTAGGGCCTCGCTAAGTTGCTGAGGCTGGCTTTGAACTCGCTATCCTCCTGGCTCAGCCTCCCGAGTCGCTTGGATTACAGGCATGCACCACCAAGCCTGGCTTGTACTGGTGCTTTTTAAAAAAGTTGTTTTGTGCCAGGCATGGTGGTGTACACCTATAATCCCAATGGCTCAGGAGGTTGAGGCAGGAGGATCGAAGTTCAAAGCCAGCCTCAGCAATTTAGCAAGTCCCTGAAGAACTCAGAGTGATCCAGTCTTTAAATAAAAATTTAAAAGGACTGGGGATGTGGCCCAGTGGTTAAATGCCTCTGGATTCAATCCCCAGTAAAAAGGAGAAAAAAAGTTGTTTTGTGAAGTGACTATTGTTTTTTTCTATTAATGAACATCTGTTTGATGGAAGCAATCCCTGAAGTTTTGAAAATCAGATAATTTCTGAAACTCTGATAAGAATTTGTTCATGAGCTTTAAACTGATTTCCATTCTGCAATGGGCTAGAAATTTGGAGACCAGTTTCTGCAATAACACTCTGGGTGACCGAGGGCAACCCATCTCCCCTCTATGGTCCTCAGTTTTCTTTCCCTAACATTCAGATTGTATTTTAAGGTCCCACCCAGTTCCAATTTTAAGAGTTGAAATATTCCTGGATTTTCTTAAATACCTGGATCATTCTAGTCCTTATAGATGGTTACTTTTATTATTTACTAAATATAATTATTGGCTAGGATGTTGTATTAGTCAGAGTTCTCTAGAGGAACAGAATCAACAGGAAGTGTGATTATAAAAAGGAGATTTAGTAGATTGACTTACACGACCAGAAGCTGGATAGTCCACAATGGCCGTCTGCAGCTGGAGAGCTGGAGGAACCAGTAGGTGCGCAGTCCAAGAGGTAGAAGCCCCAGAACAAGAGGGATCAACGGTGCTACCACAGTCTAAGACCAAGGTTTCTGGAAACTCCCTGAAGAATCACTGGCAGAGTCCGCTTTGGAAGAGTAAAGGAGCGAGAGTCTGATGTCTTCAGGTGATCACAGCAAGAAGAGCCAAGCTTACATCTGGTGCTGCTTCCTTGTTCTTCCAGCTTTTATTCCATCCAAGCCTCCTACCTAAAGGATGGTACTGCCCATGCTTAGGGAGGGGCTCCACTTTAGTTCAGTATCCCACATGCCAATCATTCCTAGACACACCCTCATGGACACACCCAGAAGCCTCTTAATCTTTGGCATCTCTTAAACCAATCAAGTTGACCATTACAGATGTGAGAGAGGCCATTTTTCACAGTGACTACCTGCAGGAGCCCATCGACCCCGCATGCAACAATGCAGTGAATTTTCTGAACAATTGTGAAAAATGCTTTAAAAATATATGTTCCCGGCCGGGCGCAGTGGCTCACGCCTGTAATCCAAGCGACTTGGGAGACTGAGTCAGGAGGATCGCGAGTTCAAAGCCAGCCTCAGCAACTTCACGAGGCCCTAAGCAACTCAGTGAGACCCTGTCTCTAAATAAAATACAAAATAGGGCTGGGGATGTGGCTCAGTGGCTGAGTGTTCCTGAGTTCAATCCCCAGTTCCAAAACAAACAAACAAGCAAACAAACAAAAAAACAGTAGAGGATGTGACTCAGTGGTTAAGCACCCCTGGATTCAATCCCTGGAACCCAAAAGAATAAAAGAAAACCTGGGGAAGAGCATTCCAAGCGGAGGGAACCTTAAGTACAAAGGCCCTGAAATATATAGAAACTATTTAAAATTTAGGTTCATTGTGTCATTCAACAATGAAGTTGAATGAGAAGTCAACCTCAGGTTGATGGGTTGGTTGGTTGGTTGGTTAGTTGGTTGGTTGTTGGTTGGTTGGTTCTGCCATCTGGGCTCCAAGAGAAATGACTAATTTCTAGTCAGGATGTTCAATCAAAGAAGAAATTCTGAGAAGATAATGCCCTCTAAGGACATCCCTGGTGTAGAGAGGCCTGGATACCAGAAGGTGGGAAGGGTTCAACCTTGAACTAGGGAGCCAGTGTCCCTCTGGAAAAAAGATCATGAATGCAAAGACAGTTTTTTTCAGACATCTCTGATGGTCCTATTGTGGTAGGGAGAAAAATAGTCCCTGGCAGATGTTCATTTTCTAATCCCCAGCATCTGTGAATATATTGTCACATGGCAAGGAGGTTTCTAATTAGCTAACCCTGAGATCAGGAGGTTATTCTGGTTTATCCAGGTGGGCCCAATGTAAGGACAAGGTCCTTATAAGTGAAAGGAGGCAGGAGAGTCTGTGTCAGATTGATTTGATGTGAGAAAGACTTGACCTATTCCTTTGAAGACAGGAAGAGGGTCACAAGCCAGGGAATGTGGTGGCCTCTAGAAGCTGCACAAAGCAAGGAAATGATGTTCTTCTGGCACCTCTACAAAGGAGTGAAGGCTTGCACCTTAAATCTATCAGCAAAAGTAAATAAAGTAAGGAAGATCAGAAGATCAAAGGCTTTCCTCTCTCTCTGGCTTCATATTACTGGTCAGTAGAATAGTGGATGTTTATTGGTCTGTGGTGTTAAAACCTTTTCAGCTATTGTGATGGTTAATTTTGTGTTTTAACTTGACTGGGCCACAAGGCCAAGAATGTTTGATCAAACATATTCTGGATGTGTCTGTGAGGCCATTTTGGCATGAGATTAATATTAAACCAATAGACTGAGTAAAGCAGATAACCCTCTCTACTGTGGGTAGGTCTCATTCAATCAGTTACAGACCTAAATAGAACAAGAAGGCCAAGCCTCCCCAGACTCAGAGAAACTCTTCTTGCCTGGTGATCTTGTTTCTAATTTTTTTTTTGGGGGGGAGTCTTGTTTGTTTTTGTTTTGTTTTGTTTGGTACTGGGGATTGAAGCCAGGGGCACTTTACCACTAAGCCACATCCCAAACCCTTTTTATATTTTATTTTGAGACAGGGTCTTGCTAAATTGCTAAGGTCCCCGCTAAGTTGCTGAGGCTGGCTTTGAACTTGTGATCCTCCTACCTCAGCCTCCCGAGTTGCTGGGATTACAGGCATGCACAACCACCCTTGGCTGCCTGGTCATCTTTGAACTGGGACATTGGCTTTTTCTTACCTTTGGACTCAAACTGAAACATCATCCTGGGTCCCCAGCTCATTGACTCCACATGCAGACTCTTGGGGCTTGTCGGTTTCTATGATCACATGATCATATAAGAAATCTCTTATTGGGTTTGTTTCTCTGGGGAACCCTGACTAATGCAGCCAGAAAAGTTCAATATCAGTAATGGATTAAAGTGAAAATGTGTCAGTTGTCACAGTGTTGGGTGGGCCTGAAGCAATCTGTCAAAGTCCCTCTCTCCCTCTGGGTTCCAGATTTTGAATGAAAGCCATTCATCCACAGCATCACTTAGCTCTTAAATTTGATGTTTGTTTCTTTTTGTCTTTAAAGTGCAAATTGAAAATTACAAGTATTCCAGCGTATTCTCTTACCTTTATTCTCACTTATATTAGTTTCCTACTGCTACTGTAACAAATTACCACAAACTTAGTAGCTTATAACAATACAGATGTATTATCTTCAGTTGTGGAGGTCAGAGTCCAAAACAAGTGTCATAAACTAAAATCAAAGTGTTGCTCTGTTTGCTTGTCTTTTCTGCTTCCTGGAGGTCACCTTCTCCTTGGTCCTGACCTCTTTCTCCATCTTCAAAGCCAGCAGTGCAGCAGCATCAAATCTCTTTCTGATGCCAACCCCCTTCTCCATTTTTCAATTATAAAGGGCTCTCATGATTACACTGGGCATACCTGAACAATCCAGGATAATCTTCCCATCTCGGCGAATTAGGAACTTAATTTCATCTACAACCTTAATTTCCTATTGCTATGTACCTCACAGCTTCTGAGGATTAGGGTAAAGTTTATATCTTTGGGAGACATTATTTTGCTTATCACACCATTCCTTAATGGTGGTCACTAATAATAGTTTATTTCAGAAACATTCTCTGTATATACAAGTGTTCATTCATGTATAACACACACATTCATGCACATATGCAGATGTTTTAAGTGCAATTTTATTCTCTAGCTTTCCTTTTCTTCAATTAAAATAAATTTTGATCTTCCCCTATAGATCCTCCCATTTTTTCCATGCTGAGGATTGAATTTAAGGATGCTCTACCATTGTGGTACATCTCCAGGCCCTTATTTTTTTTATTTTGAGACAGGGTCTCACTAAGTTGCTGAGGGTCTTGCAAGTTTTCCCAGACTGGCCTCAAACTTGGGATGCTCCTACCTCAGTCACCTAAGTCCCTGGGATTATAGGCATGCACCACCATGCCCTAATATTTTTAATTTAAACAAGAGAAGAATTATCATTTTTAACCATTAAGGACATTTTTCAGTAAAAGCATCTATCAAAGATGGGTCCCATCTTGGGGTCGCCTCAGCAGGCCATCAGTCTCATCCAACAATGGAAAGATCAGCCATTACTTAAAGTGCAGCCAAGGAAGAGAAATCAGATGCTTGTACTCCAACAATAAAGAAGCCCCTCTGCTTCCACTGACTACAATGATTCCTTCAACTGATTTTTCTTTAGAATTAAAAGGAATATATGTATATAAGACATTCAAAGTATAAATGTACAGTGAAAAGTAAATCTCCTTCTTACCACAAACCCACAAAACTACTTCCACTAACTGCATCTCGTGTGACCTTCTAGACTTTTTTATGCATATATAAGTAACTAAATATGAGCCAGGCATGGTGGTGCACACCTGTAATCCCAGCTATTCAGGAGGCTGAAGAAGGAGGATGGCAAGTTTGAGGACAGCTTTGGCAACTTAGTGTGGTCCTGTCTCTAAAAATAAAAAAATAAAAAAGGTTGGGATATAGCTCAGTGGTAGAGCACCCTCAAGTTCAACCCCAAGTAGTGCCAAAAAATAAGAATAAAAATTGCTGGGCGTGGTGGTGCATGCCTGTAATCCCAGCGACTTGGGAGGCTGAGTCAGGAGGATCGCGAGTTCAAAGCCAGCCTCAGCAACTTAGCGAGGCCCTAAGCAACTCAGTGAGACCCTGTCTCTAAATAAAATACAAAATTTTGGGGATGTGGCTCAGTGGTGGAGTGCCCCTGGGTTCAATCCCCAGTGCCCCCCCCCCAAAAAAGAATAAAAATTGAAAGAACAGCTGGGTGACCTGAGGCTATAGCTATAGCTCCATGGTATAGTGCTTTCCTAGCATGCACAAGTCTCTGAGTTCAATCCCCAAGACCACAAAAAAAAAAAAAAACCTAAGGATGTAGTTCAGTGGTGGAGTACCACTGGATTCAATCCCTAACCCCATTTTAAAAAAAGACAGAGAAAGAGAAAAAAGTACACATAGATGGATATATCTTTTTGAGGTCATTAATTCAAAGAGAATCATACTCATATTCATAATACTCTGCAAAACTTGCTTTTACAAAAACTTTTTACTTTAATTGTAGATTCACATGCAGTCATAAGACATAAAGCAGACTGATTCCATATACCCTTCACCCAAATTCCCCAGGGGTCACATCTTGCATAACTATAGAACACTATCACAACCAGGAAACTGACGTTGGCACAATCCACTGGCCTTATTTGATTCCATTAGTTTTTCATGTGTGTGTGCATGCACGTGTGCATGTGTTTAGTTGTATGCAGTGTTTGACTTGTAGTTCCATGTGATCACCAACACAGTCAAGACACAGAACAGTTTCATCACATAGATGCCTTGTGCTGTGCTTTCATTCAAGATCCTTAAGCTTTGACAACTACAGCTTTGTTCTTCACCTCTATAATTTGTCATTTTAGGAATGTTATATAAATGGAACTTTATAGTATGTAACCTTTTTTTTTAACACTAAGTCACATCCCCAACCCTATTTTGTATTTCATTTAGAGAACGGGTCTCACTGAGTTGCTTAGGGCCTTGCTAAGTTGCTGAGGCTGGCTTTGACTCACGATCCTCCTGCCTCAGCCTCCCGAGTCGCTTGGATTACAGGTGTGTGCCACCACGCCCGGCTACCGTATGTAACATTTTGATCTTATTTTTTGTTGTTGTTTTTATTTTTAGTACTGGGGTACTGGCAATAGAACCCAGGGGCACTTTGAGCTTCATCCCCAGTCCTTTTGATTTTTTATTTTAAGATAGGATCTCACTAAGTTTCTGAGGCTAGCCTCAAAATTACAATCCTCCTGCCTCCACTTCCCAAGTTGCTGGTATTACAGGCATGCACTACCACACCCAGCTAGTATGCAACCTTTTGAGATGAGCTGTTTTTCACTTAACATAATTCTCCTAAGATTCATCCAGGATGTTGTGTATATCAGTATTTCATTCTTTTTTATTGCTGAATAGTGTTCCATTGTATGGATGTACCATAGTTTGTTCCACCATTTTAAAATGGAAGGTTGTTTTGATTGCTTCTGATTTTGGGCTAACGTGAATAGTCTTTTACTTCATTTCCTTTCTGAAGATGACATATGACTTATTATTGCTTACATAAGGAATCTTTATTTTGGGTTCTATGAGCTCCTAGGGAATTAATTGACTTTCTGAAATCATATTTAAAATGTCAGTTGTCTGTGAAGAGGATCCATTACTTTCTTTTTTTTCTTTTTTTTGGCAGTGCTGGGGATTGAACCCCAGGTCTTGTGCTTGCAAGGCAAGCACTCTACCAACTGAGCTATATCCCCTGCCCTGATCCATTACTTTTTTTAAAAAATATTTTTAGTTGTAGATGGACACAGTAGCTTTCCTTTATTTATTTGTATGTGGTGCTGAGGATCAAACCCAGTGCCTCACACATGCTAGGCAAGCGCACTACCACTGAGCCACAACCTGATCCATTGCTTTTTTAAGAGAACATTCATGTATATGTTTTTGTGTAATTGTAAGTTTTAATGTGAAAATTATTGAACTTGACACCAAAAGCACAATTCATAAATGAAAAATGTGACAAATCAAACTGTATTAAAATAAAAAAATTGCTCTATATACAATCATGTGAAAATAAACATACAAACTATAGGTGAGCTCAATGGAGCATGCCTGTAATTCCAGCAACTCAGGAGGCTAAGGCAGGAGGATTGAGAGTTCAAAGCCAGCCTCAGCAACTGTGAAACCTTGTCTCTAAATAAAATAACAATAGGGCTGGGGATGTGGCTCAGTGGTAGAGTGCCCCTGGGTTCAACTCCCAGTCTAAAAACAAACAAAAAAATACAAGCTATAGACAGGGAGAAATTTTTGTGAAAAACCAATCAAATAAAGGACTCATATTTAGAATATATAAGAGCTCTCAAAAGTGAACAGTAAAAAACCAGTGCAGTGGTGCACAGCTGTAATTCCAGCCACTCAGGAGGCTGAGGCAGGAGGATTTCAAATTGGAGGCCAGTCTCAGCAACTTAGTGAGAACTTATCTCAAAATAAAAAATTAAAAAGGCAGGGGATGTGAGGTCCCCAGTACTGAAAAAAAAAGTCAATAGTAAAAATCAAACAATCCCAATGGGAAATGGACAAAATATTTGAAGAGGCATTTCACCAATAGGATATATGGATGGACAATGAGCATATGAAAAGCTGGTCAACATCATTCATCATTAGGGAAATGAAACTTAAACCCTAATGAGATATTACTACATAGCTATCCAATGGCTAAGATAAAAACAAGCAATTAGAACAAAGCCAAATACTGGAGAAGATGCAGAGAAACTAGATCACTCATTCATTGCTGGAGAGAATATAAAATGGTACAGTTACTTTGGAAAATAAAGGAGTATGGTGGATTCTTAAAAAAGTAAATATTTGTTCACCATGCAACTCAGCAAATGCACTTTAAGCATTTATCTCAAACTTGCTTTTCTAAAAACTTAACAAAATATCATTGACATCTTTCTATGTGCATACTTATGATTAGGTACCATACACTTTTCAAGAAATGCAAAGGGGAGCTGTGGATGTGGCTCAATGATAGAGCGCTTACCTAACATGTGCTAAGGTCCTGGGTTCAGTCCCTAGCACTGCCAAAAAACAAATAAAAAGAGTCGTGAGGGGGGTCCACGGTATAGATGCACATGCCTTATTTACCTTTTCCTCTACAGATGGTTGTGTCTGCCTGTCGGCCTTCCCTCCCTTCCCTCCTTCCTTCCTTCCTTCGTTGCTTCCTTCCTTCTTCTCTCTCTCTCTAGTGCTCGGCCTTGAACACAGGTCCTTGCACATACTAGACAAACACTCTACCTCTGATTCACATCCCCAGCCCCAATTTTTCTTACTGAAAAATGCTATAGGGAATTCCCTACAAAACATGTTATAGGCTAGGCTCTATGACCAATGACCAAACAAACTCATTTTACCCTGAGACTCCATGTCATGTAGGAAATGGTTCTCCTGAGGGAACACCCCGCTTCTGTACCCATCAACAGTTGCTTAGCATAGCAGGTTTGGCAACACAAAACGGCAATTCTTATGTAATGTAAAATTGTTCTCTTTTTGGTCCCTATTTTTCTTAACCAATGTACTCTGTCAGAGAACGATTGTCTAGATGTTAGTGACCATTCTTTACCTTGTACTCAACTAAGGTGGTTTTGACCCACTTTCCCCTTCTGCTTATGATTTTAGATCTCATGATGTTAGTTTGTAGTTTTGAATCATAGCAATGGACACTTATGATTGATGCACTGACTGATGGTATAAAAACCCCTGCAACCCTACGCTTGGGGCTGTTCTCCCAATAGCCATTTTGGCCACTGTGTGAGACATTCAGCTGGCTGGCTTAATAAAGACTCTCAGACTTGGACTTGTCAGTGGTGACCAGTCTGCTCTTAAATTGCACTCCACAACACACACACACACACACACACACACACACACAAACACAAATAATTCTGTAGAAAAGATTCTTATGAATGAAATTGCTGGGTCAAGGGTACGTGGATTTACAATTTCAATGGATGTCTTAATTTGTTTTCTGTTGGTATAAGTGAATACCACAGACTGGGTAATTTTATTTATTTATTTATTTATTTATTTATTTATTTATTTATTTTTGGTATCAGGGATTGAAATCAGAGGCACTTAACCACTGGCCACAACCCTGTCCTCTTTTTTATTTTTTATTTTTATTTTTATTTTTTGGCACTGGGGATTGAACCCAGGGGCACTCCACCACTGAGCCACATCCCCAGCCCTATTTTGTATTTTATTTAGAGACAGGGTCTCACTGAGTTGCTTAGTGCCTTGCTAAGTTGCTGAGGCTGGCTTTGAACTCGCGATCCTCCTGCCTCAACCTCCCAAGTGCTGGAAATACAGGCGTGCGCCCGGCTTTTATTTTTATTTTGAGACAGGGTCTTGCTGAGTTGCTTAGGGCCTTGCTAAATTGCCGAGGCTGGTTTTGAATTCATAATCCTCCTGCCTTAGCCGCCAGAGCTTCTGCATGATGTGCACCATCATGCCTGGACAGACTGGGTAATTTATAAAGAATAAAGAATAAAAGTTTATTCAGCTTACAATTGTGAAGCTGTAAGGTACAAATGCCATCTTTTGAGACCCTTCTTGCTTATGAGGACTTTCTTGAGACTCCTTGTAAATGCAAAAGGAAGCAAGAGGCAGACCTCGATGGATTCAGAGAAGCCTTTATACCTTCACAGATTCAGGCATCATTCGGTTCCACTTTCTGGATAGGAAAATGGCCCCCAGTTACAGGGAGGGATTCTGGTTTTAATAGGGTATGAGGAGGAGGATGGAATCATTGTGTACCTGCAGTTTCAACCATCAGGGGGTAGCTGTACAGGTTAAAATTAGATGCGGAAGGATGAGTATTCAAATCTTGCCCAATGTCATTCAGGACTAGGTTGACATGGGGAAGGTCAAGGTTAAGGACCTAGCATTCCATATCCGTCCTTTTCCTTTAGGGCTCCTTGTTTCAGGAATGCACTGGGAGAGGTTTAATGTTCTGCCAATTTCTTTTCTCACTTCTCAAGCCACACTGTCCATTTTCTTGGGGAGTTTTCTTATAGGAATATTATTTTCCAGAACCCTCCAGTCCTGAGGTAGCACAAGGTATCACACAGTAAGAGAGAACAAGTTTGCTAGGCTGGGTTCTCTTTCTCTTCTTTTAAAGATGCTAATTCCACAGCCCCCCCACACACCTGCCTATAATCCCTGAGGCAGGAGGGTCAGGAGTTCAAAGCCAGCCTCAGCAATTTCGGGAGGCACTAAACAATTTAGCAAGAGCTGTCTTTAAATAAAGAATAAAAGGGACTGGGGATGTGACTTAGTGGTTAAATGCCCCTGGGTTCAATCACTGGCAAAAACTAACTAACTAAATAAATAAATAAATGAAAATAAAGATGCTAATTCCATCCTGGTGACTCTACCTTCATGGCCTCCTTAAATCCTAATCACCTCCCAAAGACCCCAACTCCAAAACCATTAACATATGACTTTGTGGATTAAGTGTCCACCCTGTTAATGTCTCCCACCAGGGATTAAATTTCAACATGAGTTTTGGTGAAGACATTCAAACCATAGCAAGGAACACTGCAAATTGCCTTCCAAAGAGTTTCTATTGGTATACAGTCTCACCAACAGTATATGAGAATAAACTGACTGATAAATAATGTATAGAAATAAGTTTGGTTTGTTAGTATCTAAAGGGTCTCTTATACCCTTGGGAATATGAGGCCCTTTTTATTAGCATCTCTCCATCACCCATAGTCAGTTATATCAAGCACTGTATATTCTAGAGCCATTGAAGTGCTCAGTGCAAGACACTGGGTATACTCTTGAGGGTAAAGATTTGTGTTTTTCATCCTTTACCTCTTTCATTTTCTCAGGCCACAGCCAAGTGAAAATGGTGTGCATATGAAGGATATGAGGAGTCTTGAAGCTAACGAAATGTTGCCAGGAAATATGGAGATGGTCTGCTTATTGGGTGGACCCATAATGGAAGCTCATTGTCCAGCACCAGTTCCTAGAACACAGTAGGCACTCCATGGTATTACAATCCCTGAATAAGCATTGTACTTTTGAATCTTGGAGCTCAAATGTCACCATTTCTACAAGTCCTTTTCTAACTACCTAGACATTAGTTATTCATTCATTCAACAAACACTCATTGTGCAGGAGTACACTGACATGAAGAAGTACTCTCTCCGTGATCCCACACACTTGAATGCTTGTGAAAGTTAATAGTAGTGACTCCATTTTGTGATCCAGACTCCCCTGCCTTATGGTATGGTGACCATTCTACAAACTTGCTGACATGCCACAAGAAACTTGTTTGGGTTTTGGTTTTTTTTTTTTTCTTTTTTCTTTTTTTCTTTTTTTTCTTTTTTTTTTGCACATGGGATTGATTCCAGAAGTGCTCTACCACTGAGCCACATCTCCAGGCCTCTGTTTCCATTTTTTTTTTGGTGCTGGGGATCAAACCCAGGCGCCCCTCACCTCTGAACCACCTCCCCAACCATTTTTTAGTTTTTATTTAAAGATAGGGTCTCGCTAATTTGCTCAGGGTCTTGCTAAGTTGCCGAGGCTGGCTTCAAAATCATGATTTTCCTGCCTCAGCCTCCTGAGTCACTGGGATTACAGGTGTGCACCACCATGTCTGGTTGAAAGTTACCTGTTGAAAGGAACATCCTGAGGATTGTATAAACTAAACTCTTTCCTAGAACAATGATATGATCTGAGCTGGTCTGTGCTGGACCAATGACAGAAACAAACTTATCCTCCAATCATATATTTTTTGTGGTGTTCAGTTTATAATAGTATACATTTCTTTGTGTCTATTTTCTTATTGGCCTTTTTTTTTTTGTACTAGAGATTGAACCCAGCGGTGCTTAGTCACTGAGACACATCCCCAGCCTTTTTATTTTTTATTTTGAGTGAGGGCCTTGCTAAATTGCTGAGACTGGATTTGAATTTGTAATCCTCCTGTCTCAGCCTCCCGAGTCCCTGGGATTACAGGCATGCGTCACTAGGCCAGGCTGTCATTAGCCTATCTTATATGCTAGTGACAAGTTAACCTTCTACTTCAATCCCCTAAGAAACAAAGCATGCCAAAAAGTGACTTATTGCTTAAATAAGGGTTCTTTATTCTGGGGAATCCATTGGTTTCCTATCATTATATTTAAGACATTTTCCTTTGGAGCAGGTCCATTACTTTTGATGAAAGATACTCTTTACCCCAATACTATGTTTCCATAGAGGGAAGGGACACTCATACTCTCCAGGCAGAATGTTTCTATTTCTTTTCTACCCCTCATTTAGTTCTTCCCACAGGGGAGAGGAGTCAGTAATGCTTATGATGGCCAGATTTCCATTGTTCCCAATTCTGAGCCAGATTATGTTCAAGGTCACTGCCAGTAAATTACCTAACCTCTTGCTCCATTTTTCTGTACAAGTGGCAACTATTCTGTTTCCTGTTTCTGCAACCAGGTTAGGGTTTTCCTCTCTATGACTAGATGGCTAATTCTGTTAAATAAAAATTCCAGAAGCTCTTTATTTACAGAACATGGATCACATTATCTCTTTGTTTTCTCAAAGCTTAGCAGAAGTTAGTTTTGGACTAGGTTCCTTAACACACCAGACTAAAAATCAAAATGGAGTTACTCATGCTAAAGTTTCATAGTCACCAAGCTGAAACTAGCTATTTATCTGATCTTGGCAAAATGAGGATTAGAGAGATAACAGCCAGATTTCCCAAACAGGCCTGTTTTAATTGGCATGATAATGAAGTTCCCTTTGCTTTAATCTTTGTACAAAAGAACTACCCTGAAATACCTGATATTAACCAATCACTTATATTCCTATTGTTCTGTCTCCCTGTCCCTGCCTTACAAGGAAAGTAACTTTGAAATGACCAATGTGCAATTTTGTTTTTGTTTCTATCAAGTCCTTCTTCTTTTTTAAAAAATATATTTTTAGTTGTAGATGGACACAATACCTTTATTCTATTTATTTATTTATTTCTATGTGGTGCTGAGGACTGAACCCAGTGCCTCACATGTGCTAGGCAAGCACTCTACCACTGAGTCACAACCCCAGCCCCTCAAGTCCTTCTTTGTAGACACAATCGAAACTCCTTTGTTTGGACCATGGGAGCATTTATTTATTTTATGGAGTGAGGTTTTCCAGATGCTAGAATTAAAAATAAAGCCAATTAAGATTATTAAACTCGCTGGGCATGGTGGCGCATGCCTGTAATCCAAGCGACTTGGGAGGCTGAGTCAGGAGGATCACAAGTTCAAAGCCAGCCTCAGCAATTTAGTGAGGCCCTAAGCAACTCAGTGAGACCCTGTCTCTAAATAAAATACAAAATAGGGCTGGGGATGTGGCTCAGTGGCCGAGTGTCCCTGAGTTCAATCCCTGGTTCCAAAAAGAAGAAAAAAAGATTATTAAACTATGGGCTGGGGTTGTGGCTCAGTGAAGAGTGCTTGCCTAGCATATGTGAGGCACTGGGTACGATCCCCAGCACCACATAAAAAAGAAAAAGAAACTAAATAAACAAAATAAAAATATTGTGTCCATCTACAACTACAAATACATTTTTTAAAAAAGACTTTAACAATCTTTGTTTCCCTTTGACATGTCTAATTTAGGAGGAAGGGGTAGAAAGTCATCTTGGCCTTGGAGCCACTCTACCTTCACCAACAGAGCGTGTTTAATGTTAATATGAGGGCTGGGGATATAGCTCAGTTGGTAGAGTGCTTGCCTCACACACACAAGGCCCTGGGTTCAATCCCCAGCACTGCAAAAAAGAAAAAAGGGTAATGTTAACATGGACAAAGTTTAGATTTTCATTCCCATAAGATTCTGTATATATTTCTGTATTGTTTCAGATCTCAGAGAGAAGGGATGGGGTTAATAAGCATCTTTGACCCCACTACCCTACCATCTGCATAGCTTTTCATTCAATGCATAGCTTTTCATTCATTACACCCCCACACTCACAGGCACACACACCCTTACCTTAAGACCCTGCAGGTTAAAGTCCACTGCCCTTTATCTCGAATTCCAGTTCACAGAGTTCACACACACTTCTCCCCTCCTGCTGGTTCCCCCTAACAAATCCTCTGTTTCCATCCATTCCACCCACCTGTATTCCAGCCCATGATCTGTATTTGGCCATTTCCTCTCCCCAGAAGCTCTCACCACCCCTCTGTGATAGTCCAAATCCTACCCATATTTCAAAACCAAGGTCATTCATCTCTGTGAAAATTTTCCCCACCATTCCAGCAGAGTGGAAGTGTATTTATTGTCTCTAGTGTAAGTTGGGGTTAACTTTTCCCTTTCTTTGTCTCTATATCTATTCTCCCACAACTAGATTTGAGTCCCTGTGTAACAGTGGTCCACTTCACATTTTGAGTATAGCCCTTGATGTTCCAAGGCTTATTTTATTTTATTTATTTTTTAAAAATATTTTTTAGACGTTGATAGACCTTTATTTCATTCTTTTATTTATATGTGGTGCTGAGAATTGAACCCAGTGCCTCATGCATGCTAGGCAAGCACTTTAACCACTGAGTCACAACCCCAGCCCCCCCAAGGCTTATTTTATTTTATTTTACTTTATTTTATTTTTATTTTTTGAACCGGGGATTGAACTCAGGGGCACTCGGCCACTGAACCACATCCCCAGCCCTATGTTGTATTTTACTTAGAGACAGGGTCTCACTGAGTTGCTTAGGGCCTCGCTAAGTTGCTGAGGCTGGCTTTGAACTCGAGATCCTCCTGACTCAGCCTCCCTAGTTGCTTGGATTACAGGCGTGCGCCACCATGCCCGGCCCCAAGGCATATTTTAAAAGGGACTTGTTTTTCTTTTCCTCTTCTCCCTATCCCCCTCCCTGAGGAGGTGGGGGGGCGGATTACCTTTTCCCATCCTAGCCAAGTTATCTGTCCTTGAGTGCACTCCCACCACCGGAAGGACATGTCACCCAAAGATCTAGGAAGCTCCTTTCTCCCAAATTAAAAAGTGAATTTCACCACACCATCAGGGAGCACCTGAGACTCCTGTCAGGGCACATCTAGAATTCAGCCTTAAAGGAGCTTCTTTAAAAACCTTCTGTTCTTCCTGATGGGCAGAGTCACAACCCCTGGTCAAGACTCCCTGCGCTTCTCCTTTGCTAACAAAGCAATACATGTTCTTTTGCCTTTTTCTCAAAACCATGTCCTCCTTATTAAATTGGCATCAGGGACAGGACTGAGCTTTTGATAACACCTGGGGAGCATGGATCACATTATCTATTGTTCACTGAAAGCTTAGCAGGAGTTAGAATCCCAATAAATATTTGTGGCCATAATTTATCTCCTCTTTTTCTCCCATTTGGAGCACTAGTTTCCTGAGCTAGTGGTTTTAAGGATATGAAATTGCTTTTCATCCACCATTAATGATGGCAATAGACCAGCTTATAAAAATATATTAACAGCTTCCATTTATTGGGTGCTTACTCTACCAGGCACCACACTTCACCTGGATTGGCTCATGGACTTCTCATACCAACCTTTTTGGAGATGAAGAAGTTGAGATTCAGAAGGCTTAGGTGATTTATTCTAGGTTCATCAGCTCATAAGTGACAGAGCCAGTACTAAACTCAGGTCTGCTGAACTTAGAATGTACTGTGTCTCCTCCTTGACTGCACAATGGAGGAGTTGAGTGTGGTGGCGCACACCTGAAATCCCAGCCAATTGGGAGGCTGAGGCAGGAGGGTGGTGAGTTCAAAGCCAGCCTCAGCAACTTAGCAAGGCCCTAAGCAACTCAGCGAGACCCTGTCTCTAAATAAAAAATAGAAAGGGCTGAGGAGGTAGCTCGGTGGTTAAGTGCCCCTGAGTTCAAACCCTGGTACCTAAATAAATAATAATGGATGCCTGGGTTCCACCCCTAGGGATTCTAATATAATCAGCGTAGTATACAGCGGAGCACTGAGAGTTTTCAAAGCTCCCCAGGTAAGGCAAATGTGCAGCCAGGATCAGGCTCCTGATTTCTATACTTCACTGTCTCCAGTGTGGAGAAAAGTGTCAGGAAGTCTGAGATGTGGAGAGCAGCTGTTTACTGAGCTAATGCAGCCACGCAAGAACTCACAACCAGAGACATGATTGGGACAAAACCAGGTTCTCTCCAGAATGCCCAGACAGGTGATGGGGCTCCTTTGGACATGGGGCAGGAGTTCAGGCCAATTACATGGGACTTCCAATTAACTGGCTGAGCCCAGTTGGCAACTGACTTTTACAGATCCCTTGTCCACCTCTGATGGTCACTCATTTGCTTTATAAATGGGCCAAAGCTTAAAGCAAAAGGCACTTAGTACCCCATATTTTAAGTTCAGAGGACTAGCACCTGTTAAGGCCAGCAACCAGTACAAAAAATAAACATGGGAACTAGTATATAATCTTTCCACAAAAATTGCAAAGCCTGCCCTGTCACTATGTCTGATGCTGCTGGGGCTTACAGGAAGGATAGAGGCCTAGGGCACTGCCAGGTAGAGCAGGGCCTTGGACAAGCCCCTTAACTTCTTTTATTTTCTTCTTATTTTTTTGGTACTAGGGATTGAATTCAGGGGTGCTTAACCTCTGAGCCATATCCCCAGCCTTTTTATTTATACTTTTTTTTTTTTTTGCGGTGCTGGGGATTGAACCCAGGGCCTGTACTTGTGAGGCAAGTACTCTACCAACTGAGCTATATCCCCAGCCCTTATTTATATTTTTTATTCTGAGGCAGAGTCTTACTAAATTGCTTAGGGCCTCGCTAAGTTGCCAAGGCTGTCCTCAAACTGAGATCCTCCTGCCTCAGCTTCCCAAGCCACTGGGATTACAGATACGTGCTATCATGCCTGGTGCCCCTCAACTTCTTAATCTCTGAGAAGAAAGTAAGATACACATGACATATATCTGCAAGCCCAAGTACTGTCTCAGAAGGACAGACAAGATGGGAGCTCATGATCTTGCCAAAAACTACCACAATATGGGGAGAAAGAGTTTTACACGTAAGAAGAATATGGTGTTATGCCTCCATCACGGCATAGTGCAATTGAGGGAAGACTCAGCTGAGAAATAGAAAATAAAGTCAAACCAGCCAGGTGTGGTGGCACATGCCTGTAATCCAAGTGACTTGGGAGGCTGAGGCAGGAGGATCGCGAGTTCAAAGCCAGCCTCAGCAAATTAACAAGGCCCTAAGCAACTCAGTGAGACCCAGTCTCTAAATAAAATACAAAATAGGACTGGGGATATGGCTCAGTGGCCAAGTGTCCCTGAGTTCAATTCCTGCTTCAAATAAATAAATAAATAAATAAATAAAGAAAGAAAGAAAGTAAAACCATTTTCTGTGTATATCCCCAATGAGTTGAGGCACCTCAATAAACTTGTTACACTTTCATTGCCTCCATTAACCCTTAAAACACTTTATAAAGTAGGTACTTATATTTCTATTTTATAGATGAGGGAATTTAAAATCAGAGAAGGTGAGTACCATGTCTAAGGTTACATAACAGGGAGATACAATTATCCCTTGGTATCTGTGGGGGATTGGTTCCAGGAACCCCTATAGATACCAAAACTTGAGGATACTTAAGTCCCTTATCTAAAATGATATAGTATTTGTATAGAATCTTATGTACATTCTCCCATATACTTTAAATTATGTCTAGGTTACTTACAATACCAAATACAACATAATTCTGGGTAAATAGTCATACTGTATTATTTAGGGTAAAATGATAAAGTGATACAAGCTTGCACATGTTCAATATAGATGCAACTGGTTTTTGAAATATATTTTCAATCTGTGGTAATCAAATCTGCAAATGGAGAACCTTTGAATAGGGAGGGACAACTGTAAATGACAGAACCATGATTTGAACCCAATTCTCAGCTGCAGAGTTGTGTTTCTTCTTCTACACCTGGCTTCCTTATATGTGTGTGTCAGGGAAACAGGAAGAAGGCACCATGGTGTAGTAGTAGAGATTCCAGTGGACACTCGGGGTGTCCAGTGTCAGGGTGTCCACCAAGTTCTTCCCACTTGGTGACCTTCCTCCCCCTTTAGCTACCAGGGCTATGGTTCCTCAGAGTAACCTTGAGGAGGTTCTAGTTCATTCCCTGCTCTAAGTTTCTGTCAATATGCTTCTTGTTGGAACCCAAACTTAAAGCTGAGTCCTCATCCAGGTCACTTTGGATGTTGGACATAACTGCCAGTCTACACGGCTGTGCCCATCCCATAATGCTTGTCTCCACTCTTCATAGGTGGACTCCAGCACCACGTATCAGATCCTCTGGCAATGTGGTCCCCCTGCAGTAAACTGGTAGAAATGCTTCCTACAAAGCATCACCTCAATATGAGGGCATGAGTTTGTAGGTTAAGAAAATCATGTGCTTCATGTCATCCCAGTGACTCAGGAGGCTGAGGCAAGAGGATTGCAAGTCTGAGGCAAGCCTCAGCAACTTAGTGAGACCCTGTCTCAAAATAAAAATAAAAAGGACTGAGGATGTGTCTCAGTGGTAAAGGGACCCCAGGTTAAATCCACATTATATATTTTAAGAAATCAAATACTTCTTAGCTTGTGTACAGAAAAAAAATCCTTTCATGATAGAGAACAATAATCTTGCACAGGTGTTTACTATAGCCCTAGCAAAGAAAGAAACCTCTACCCTAAGCTTCTTGCTAAATATCTGCATGGGTTATGGAGTCACAGGAATTTTGTTAATGTTGATACTAAAATTCTTTTCTTAAGAGCATTCACATAATGAATAGCAAGAAACACTTCACATTTATTTACGTGGATTTCAAAACCAGGAGCAACACTACCCTTTAATCCAGTTTGATTTCACAGGGGCTGCCCAAGCAATGTGCAGCTTATCTCATCAAGACTCACTGGGCCTGAGGATTTTCAGCACAGAACAGTGGGTGCTAGGAAATGCAATAAAACCTTGTTAGGTTGATATGAATTTGCAAAAATGGCATAGCCACTATTGATAATCTGAAAACATTGCCTAATCCAAATCCTCTTAATGCAAGGGGTCTGTTTCATTCAACTTCTTGTACTTTCAATTAACAAGGCAGTTTTTTATTAAATCTTAATACTTTCTAGCTAGTTGGGTCACCTTAGAATATGGCACCATTCCAAAAAATGTACAAATGGAAGGAATGCAAATGAGGACAGCACTCAAATTTGCACAGTCCAGGATTGTGCCATTGACAGAAACCAAGGGACTGGTGTGGAAAGGGAATATTGTCCTCCTTTAGTGTCAACCCCCAAAAGGTTTTTTCAGACATTTTCAGGTTCCTTTAATTGTGTGCTTAGCATCCATGAATGCATATGATTTTTTTTTGTTGTTTTGGAACCGGGGATTGAACTCAGGGGCACTCCACCACTGAGCCACATCCCCAGCCCTATTTTGTATTTTACTTTTTTTTTTTTTTAAACTGGGGATCGAACTCATGTGCACTTGGCCACTGAGCCAGATCCCCAACCCTATTTTGTATTTTATTTAGAGACAGGGTCTCACTGAGTTGCTCAGGGCCTCGCTAAATTGCTGAGGCTGGCTTTGAACTCTCGATCCTCCTGACTCAGCCTCCATTAAAATGCCATTAAAATGTTGTGTTCCCCAGGGAGATTCTCCAGCGCCATCGGGAGAATCAACCTAACCCCAATCCCAAACCCCCTCCCTATAGCCCACCCCAATCCCTTCCTGCGCCCTATAAAAGTTGGCAACAAAAGAACTAACGCACGATTTTCCCGGCACAGTGCTTTTAGGTGTAAGGGAGGTTGTCACTCGCCAGCTAAAATAAAGGCTTCTTTGGGCTTTATGTGATCCCATGTGCTGGGATTACAGGCATGCACCACCATGCCAGGCTAAATGAAATGACTTAAATCTTAAAACTGAATAAAAGGATCATGATTTTCCATTGCAGTGGCTGGCACATTACCTACTGACAATCTTGCAGAAGAAAACCACTTTTGTTAATTTTTCTTGCCATGCTAGGAATTGAACTCAGGGCCTTGCATGTGCTGGGCAAGTGTTCTTACCACTGAATCACTGGTCTTCTCAGAAGGGCTGGTGTGCCTGCTCATCAGTGTGTTTTTGGTGAAGGGAGCATCTTCTGAGCTTTCCCAGGGAATGCGGTCAGGTGGTGGTTTAGCTGGTCTCCCATCATAACTCCATCCTAACATTTCCACATCTCTGTCATTGTGAAATTTTGGACTCCTTCCCCAGTATCTAATCAGTTCTGGTATGTCCATTTCACTTATAGTAGGCCATTGTTTATCTTCTCCGGCTCCTGTTCCCTAGTTTCAGTTGGCCACCCAGCAGCATGTTAGTACTGGCTCTATAGAGCCTTCCAGGCCATTAAACCCTGAGTCATGGGCAGTGCTTCTACGTCAATGAGTTCTCTCCTTTCCACACTTATGTTTCTTCCCTTGGTCAAACTTGACTATTTAAGCATAAGTTAGGGACAGTCTCAGTCTCAGCCTTGGTCACAGGTCCAGTGTTACCCCTTCTCTGTTAACACACTGAAAACAGAGAAGTCAGCTGGGAAATCACTATTGGTGGAATATTCTAGGGACTCTCAGGGATCCTCCAGAGGAAACTTTGAGCCCTGAAGAACTTGGGGGTGAGATAGGTGGTCCCTGACCTCATGATGAAGTAGGAAAGGACCATGAAAAGGCTTTGGCTACCTGATTTGATTTCATAACTGCCAGTCCAGAACTGAGCCCCTTCTTGTCCCTGAACTCTGCCCCTTTGGGCCTTTCTGGTGATTGCACGCCTCCCACTCATCCCTACCTTTTTACTGGTCTCCAACAACGGTCACCAAATCCATTCTGCCTGCTGACTCTCACTTTAGTGGCTCCCCTCTTCTCCACAACGAAGCCCCTGCCCAGATCCCAGTCCCTGCCTCTTTAGCCCAGTGACTGCAGAGACCCTAGCACAGTGCCCCACAGAGCCTGGACTTATTATCTTCTGCCTGCTGTGACTGCTTCTCTGTCTTAAGGCGGTTGAGAGCATATTGTCACATGATCAAAGGAGGAACATTTAGAATTTCACAATCTTTGTTGTACACAGAGACATGGTGAACCTTGTTTTGGGCCCTGGGATTAGGACTGCAGTAGTACCTGCCCTGCAGCCTGAGTGGACAACTGGTATTTACTTGTTATAGCAACAGAAAACAGATTAAAATGTTGTGCTCCTCAGGGAGATTCTCCAGCGCCATCGGGAGAGTCAGCCTAACCCCAATCCCAAATCCCCTCCCTATAGCCCACCCCAATCCCTTCCCGCGCCCTATAAAAGTTGGCAACAAAACAACTAATGCACGATTTTCCTGGCACAACGCTTTTAGGTGTAAGGGAGGTTGTCACTGGCCAGCTAAAATAAAGGCTTCTTTGGGCTTTACGTGATCAGCTTGGATGATTTTATTTTCTTTGGGTGCAACATACTCACCCCAAGTCAGGCTGTTATGCAATGAGCCTCTGTGGGGCAATAGCTATTCTGATTTAGTAACTTCTAAGTATTTTGATTTTTTTCCTTGCTACATATAGTTGTGCATAGGCATGATTATACCACTGTTCACTCCTAGGGTGGGAAATAAAGAGCCATGTGACCTTGAGGTAGTGATTAGGTCTTTTTCCCTCAGGGGCCCTCCCCTGTTCTTGCCTTTGTGTTAATGGTCGTATCAACCTTCAAGAAATGATCAAGGTCCCTCCTCCTTCTGCTCAACCTGGGCCTTCTCTCCTTCTGTGTCTTCTGCTCCTCTGCTTCCTGCTGTGTTTTGTAGAAAATACGATGTGGACCAAATGTGTCCCCCATACACATCCCAAAGTCATAAGTTGAAGTCCTAACCTCCAGTACCTCAGAAATCAATTATTAGAAATCCATTATGCCTATCAAATAGCATACTTACTTCCCAAAGCCATTATCACTTGATAACTACCAATGATTCCATTTCTAACTCTTGAACTCTTAACCTAGACTATGAGGACAAAAGCAGATAAATATACACAGGAAGTTTGGCACAGTGGCACACACCTATAATCCCAGTGGCTTGGAAGGCTATGGCAGAAGAATCACAAGTTTAAAGCCAGTCTCAGCAATTTAGTGAGGCCCTATGCAACTTAGTAAGACCTTACTTATCTCAAAATAAGAAATGAAAAAGGACTGGGGATGTGCTCAGTGGTTAAGCATTCCTCGATTCAATCCCTGGTACCAAAAAAAAAGTTACACAGGAAAACATTTATCACAGCATTACTTAAAATAGCAAAAGACTACATTTTTACTGTATTTGGAGATTCTTTAAAGAGGCAGTAAAAGTTAAATGGGGTTCTTATAGTAGTTCCTATTCCATTATAACATGTGTCCTTATAAAAAAAGATTAGGACACTGATAGACACAGAGGGAAGACTAGGTGAAGACAGAAGGTAGCTATCGACAAACCAAGGAAACTGTTCTTGAAATGAAACCAACCCTGCTAACACTTTGATCTTGGACTTTGCTAGGGAGAACTTGACTTAGGTAGGGCCATTTTGAAACATATTCTTCATCTTAGAACAACTGTCACCCCACAGTCACTCTGACCCAGCCTGACCTAAACCCTAGACAATACTCCACCATTACACAAAGAAAGGGAATTGTTATCTGTGTCTGATATCCTGAGAAACACCTTGTTCTGACATCGCACAGCGACCACCACAGAGAACAAAGGTGACAGTCTCAAGGGCCCTTCCCTGACAGCCCCCTAGCAACATCCTCACCACAAAAAATCCCCCCTTGCTCCCCTATAACTTCCCTAGGCTGTAGGCCGAAGACAATTCCAATCTCCATTAGGCCTCCTCTGCAGGTTTGAACCAAACACACCTGTGTTACTATTGTGCTGCCTCTCCTCTCTCATTTCTTTCATTCAGTTCTTTCCTTACAGACTTCTAGACACAACTGTAAGGAAATAAATTTCTGTTAAGCCATTTAGTCTATGTCCTGTACTTGGAGTCTATGACTCCTGTACTTGGAATCACTACCCAATGAAAATAATTACTGTTCTGACAAAAGTTTTGCATATTTCTCACCTTTATATAAATCAAATCATGCTGAGTATGCTGGCGCACGCCTGTAATCCCAGCAGCTTGGGAGGCTGAGGCAGGAGGATTGCAAGTTCAAAGCCAGCCTCAGCAATGTAGTGAGGCTCTAAGCAACTCAGATCCTGTCTCTAAATAAAATACAAAAGGGCTGGGGATGTGACTCAGTGGTTAAGTACCCCTGGGTTCAATCCCTAGTACCAAAAAAAAAAATCAAATCATATGTATGTATTTTTGTGTGTGTAGCATTAAGGATCAAACTAAGCCTCACGTATGCTAAGCAAGTGCTCTACCACTGAACTATACCTTCAGCCCTGGGTTCTTTTGTTTTCATCAACTTTTGCTCAATATTATGTTAGCAAGACTGATCCACCACATCCATGTGAGTAAATGTAGTCCATTTATCTTCAAGATGTTTAGTCAGTATACCATTATGTGATTATATATAATTGATATAATTCATACACACACACACACATATTTGGTTTTTTTTTTCTTTTTTTGATACTGGGGATTGAACTCAGGGGTGCTTAACCACTGAGTCACATCCCCAGCCCTTTTTATTTTGAGACAGGGTCTCACTAGATTGCTGAGGGCCTCTATAAATTGCCAAGGATGACCTCCAAATGTGATCCTCTTGACTCAGCCTCCAGAGTTATGGATTACAGGTATGTGTCACCACGCCAAGCCTTCATTCCCCTTTTCATGGGCATTGGGGTAAATGTCCAGTTTTGGGCAATTGCAAAGTGTGTTGTTATGGTAGAGTGCATGTGTAGCATGTGTGAGACCCTGGTTTCATCTCCAGAACCTGAGATAAGAAAAAGCATGCTGCTATAAATATTCTCAAAAATGTTTATCGGGAAGCATTTGCATGCATTCCTGTTAGGCACAGACCCTGGAGTGGAAGTGCTGGATTATAAGGAATGCCTTTGTTCAGATTTCCCAGATGATTTTCAAAAGTGGTTGCACCAATTTGTACTTCTACCATCAGAGTGAGAAGCCTCTGGCTCACATTTCACATTTCACAAACACCTGGTATTTTCTCTTTTTTGATTTAGCCATTCTAGTGGGTATGTGGTGGTATTATATTGTGGTTTTAGTTCTCATTTGCCTGATGACTAACAAAGCTAAGTACATTTTCATGTTTACTGACCACTTGGAAATACCTACTCAAGTCTTTTGTGTGTGTTTCTACTCTCCCCAGTCTTTTTCTTATTTACATTCTTTTGTTTGTAAGTAGGGATTGAACCCAGTGGTGCTCTACCACTGAGCTAAATCCCCATCCCTTTTGCTTAAAAAAAATTTCTTTTTGGTACTGGGGGTTGAACTCAGGGACACTCGGCCACTGAGCCACCTCCCCAGCCCTATTTTGTATTTTATTTAGAGACAGGGTCTCACTGAGTTGCTTAGGGCCTCGCTAAGTTGCTGAGGCTGGCTTTGAACTCACGATCCTCCTGACTCAGCCTCCCAAGTGCTGGGATTACAGGTGAGCACCACTGTACCCTGCAGAGGTGTTACACCTTTTGAAAATACTTACTTCCAGTTATTTGATAGTCCTTAATGCCAGAGACTAGACAGGGGAAAAATTGGTAGATAAACTCTAGGACCTTCATTCTCAGTCTTTCCCTGCTAAGTCTTATCTACTCCCCCATTCTTACAATGTGTGGAATGAGCCCCTTACCCTCCTATTCTTAACCTAATCAACCCTAAAGAACAGGTGTAGGACCATGGCAAGAAATTTAGAGGAGTCTCCTCCACAAGAAAACTTTTTATGCTCTACTGTCATGTATATCTACTTTTTTTTTTTTGGAACCTGGGATTGAACTCAGGGACTCTTGGCCACTGAGCCACATCCCCAGCCCTATTTTGTATTTTATTTAGAGACAGGGTCTCACTGAGTTGCTTAGGGCCTCGCTAAGTTGCTGCGGCTGGCTTTGAACTCGTGATCCTCCTGCCTCAGCCTCCCAAGTTGCTGGGATTACAGGTGTGCGCCACCACGCCTGGCATCATGTATATCTAAAAAGAACAAATAAAACTTAAACTAAAAGAAATTATAAGTACCAGACCCATCTGCACTCAGAGCCACTCTATAAGAGGCCTGTTCATCCTTTGTTAGGGGCGACTTTTTCCTTTTCCTGATTAAAGCTTCCCCTGTATATTCATGCTCACTCAACTAATCTGTTTCAACTTTTGATCCAGCGAATCAAAATTTCCCATCTCTGGTATCAATTATACAAATATTATTGAAAATTTCATTTTTTATTTTTTATTTCTTTAGATTTTTTCTTTTCTTGTTTTTTTTTTTTTTGGTGGGGGGTACCAGGGATGGAACCCAGGGGTGCTTAACCACTGAGCCACATCTCCAACCCTTTTTGTATTTTGTTTTGAGACTCAGTCTTGATAAGTTGCTTGGGGCCTTGCTAAATCACTGAGGCTGGCTTTGAACTCACACTACACCTGCCTCAGCCTCCTGAGACGCTGGGATTACAGGTGTGCACCACTGTGCCTGGCCCATGTGAAGACTTTCACTTCTGTGTTGGTGATAAGTGAAGTAGCCCCTGGAGGACAGCTGATGTCCAGGGTGGGATGTTGCAAGACCTGAACACTGATGAAGAGACCCTTCATTTCCTTGCCCCTTGCTGCTGTTAGGAATTTAAATTCAAAAGTGAAACCTCCCTTTGGAGGAGCCATACAAGGAACTTTAGATTACAGTCTCCCTTAGTCTAAGCGCCTAGGGAAAGGCTTGTCCTTCTACCTTAGGCCAGGAAGTTTTCCTTACTTCTGAGGCTACTGCACTGAAGCAAGGGAGAAGAAGGTATTGTGACCAGAAAGAGGCCCAAATGATATCCTCAGCTCCTTCTCAGGTGCTAGTACTTTTAGTAGGGGCTGGGAGGAGTTAATATGGGTTCTACCAGGTTCTAGCTCCATGGGCCAGGTCTCAGGACAATCTATCCTCCTAGAGAGCCTGTTTTCATAATCCCTAGAGAGTTGTAGTTCTCTGAACAAGGACATAACCTTAAATTTCTGCCCTAAATAGAGTGGAAGTGGATCAAGGTAAGAGCACCTTGAATCTGTGGATATTCAGGTGATCTTGTTCTCCTATCTTGATTCCAAAATCCAGGTATATCATTTTGCTAGGGTTTCCATAATAAAGTACTACAGACTGGGTACTGAAACAATGGAATTTATTTCCTCATAATTCTGGAAGCTAGAAGTTCAAGATCCAGGTGTCAGCAAGAATGGTCTCTCCTAAGGCCTTTCTCATTGACTTGCAAATTGGTGTCTTCTCCCACTATCTTCCCACATGTTATGGCTTAGATTTGGAATGTCCCCCAAAGGCTCATGTGTTGAAGGCTTGGTCCCCAATGCAGCAATATTTAGAGGTGGGACCTTTAGGATGTGGTTGAATCGTGAGGGCTCTAACCTCCACCTCATCCACTGATGGATTCATACTTTGAATGAACTATAGGGAGGTAGTGCAAAGTATAGGCACCTAATTGAAGGAAGAGGGTCTTGGGGACATGCCCTTGGGGACTATATCTTCTCCCAGGCTCCTTTCTCTGCTTCATGGCTGCTACAAGGTGAGCAACTTTCCTCTGCTATTTCCCATAAGGCTCTGTCTCACTCAGACCCAAAGCAATGGAGCCAGGCAACCATGAACTGAAATTTCTGAAACAGTGAGCCAAAATAAATCTTTCTTCCATTAAGTTTTTCTCAGGCATTTTGTCATAGCAGTGAAAAACTAACACACCATGGTTTTCCTTCTGTACATGTCTGTGTCCTAATGTCCTGTTCTTGTAAAGGCACCAGTCACCAGTGATGCCTACCCTAATGGTGTCCTTTAAGTACCTCTCTAAAAGCCCTACTCTAGCCAGTGCCATGGCACATAATTGTAATCTCAGAGACTGGGGGGGGGGGCTGAAGCAGGAGGATGGCAAGGTTTTTTTTTTTTTTTTTGTACCAGGGAATGAACCCAGTGGTGCTTAACAAGTGAGCCACATCCCCATCTTCTTTTTATATTTTATTTAGAGACAGGGTCTCACTGAATTGCTTTAGGAACTTGCTAAATTACTGAGGCTGGCTTTGAATTTTCAATCCTCCTGACTCAGCCTCCTGAGCCACTGGGATTACAGACGTGTGCCACCACGCCCAGCCAAGGACGGCAAACTTGAGGACAGCATGGGCAACCTAGTGAGACTCTGTCTCAAAAAAAATGCTGGTGATACAGCCCAGTGGTAGAGCACTCCTTGGTTCAATCTCCACTACCAAGAAAAAGCTCTTCGATCATGCAAGTACCTGACTTTTTGATCCATTGAATTGGCCGCAGCTGTAAAAACAGAGGATGCTTTGCACCTGGCTACCTCAGTGTTCTGACCTCAAGACATTCTTCCCATGTACTTTTTAGGTCTTTCCCCCCAATCCCTTGCACCAAAGAGGACATTTGATAACTTGTATTCCTTTAACCTATTTACACTGGATTAACAGGGTGGAAGGATATTTTTTGTCAGGATCTTGTGCAAGCTAGGCAAGAGCTCTACCACTGAGCTATATACCCATCCCTGTTAATTTTTTTTATTTTGAGACACAATCACACAAAGTTGTCCAGGATGTCCTTGAACTTGGGATCCTCCTGCCTCAGCTTCCAGGTAGCTGGGATTACAGACATGTGCCAAAGAGGGAAGGATTTTTTTTTCAGTGCTGGGGATTGAACCTAGGATCTTGTGCTTGCAAGGCAAGCACTCTACCAACTGAGCTATATCCCCAGCCCAAGAGGAAGGATTTTAACTCAGATTTTGTACTACTTGTTTTGTATAAGTCATTTTTTCAAGAAATCTGTCCATTTCACTCTGATTTTCATTTTTTGCATATAGTTGTTCAGTATATCTTCTTATTTTCTTTGTTTATTTAACCCCACAGGATGTTATATTTTATTGTATGGGTTTCAAATGTTTCACAGTACCAATTTACTTAATTTTATGTATTCTATAAAATAAATACTATTCTAGGGGGCTGGGGTTGTAGTTCAGTGGTAGAGTGCTTGCCCTAGCATGTGTGAGACACTAGGTTTGATCCTCAGCACTGTAAATAAATAAATAAATAAATAAATAAATAAATAAATAAATAAAATAAAGGTCCATCAACAACTTCAAAAATATATAGAAAAAAGGGCTGGGATGTGACTCAGTGGTAAAGTACCCCTGGGTTAAATCCCTATTAACAAAAAAAAAAAAATTAAAAATATACTATTTATATATGCTTGAAATATATCCAGTTGGACTGGGCTTGGTGGCACACATCTGTAATACCAGCAACTTGGGAGGCTGCAGCAGGGAGATCACAAGTTCAAAGCTGGCCTCAGCAATTTAGTGAGGTCCTAAGCAACTTAGTGAGACCGTGTTTCAAAATTTAAAAAGAGCTGGGGATGTGGCTCAGGGTTTAAGCACTCCTGGGTTCAATTCCTGGTACCAAAAAATTTTTCTATATATATATATATATATTATATATATGTTTATATATAATATATATATTTATATATATATAATTTCCATTTCACTCTGATTTTATATATATATAATTTTTTAGTAAGGAATTCTCCTTTTAGTAAGAAACACTTCTAAAATTATTGTGGACAAAATTGATTTTCTTTAAAATGTGCTGTCCCACTGCTTTTCTTTCTGTTACAGTAACTATAAATAACTGTTTAAGGATCTCTTTGTCTTAATTCCTGCCAATAAGGACCAATTGACTTCTTCTCTCAGTGTCATCTTTCCAGCCCACTGGACTCTCCTCCAGGTCACAGAGCTTGTGGACACCTTGAGCAATCACTTATGGTGGTTTGTCTTTGGTCTTACCACCTTCTTTAGTGCCATGTGACCTCCATGCAGTGACTGTCCTTATTCCTCACACTCTTCCCATGGGAGACTGTGAATAAATATACTTAGCCCTCCTTTGCATTTCCTGGTACTTCACATGTGACTGTAACAATATTCTGATCAAGGCAAGGCTGTGTTTTCTGCCAATACTTTCCAGAAAGATATCTGATACATTGGAGAGATCAACTCTTGGTCTTTGTGCTTCTAAGATTTATCATAGTCCACTTATTGATCTAATGGTTGCTCTTTTGTGGGGAGAGGTACTGGGGATTGAACCCAGGGATGCTTAACCACTGAGCAACATTTCCAGCCCTTTTTTATTTTTTATTTTATTTATTTATTTATTTATTTATTGCGATGCTGGGGATTGAACTCAGGGCCTTGTGCTTGCAAGGCAAGCACTCTACCAACTGAGCTACATCCCCAGTCCTTTATTTTTCATTTTGAGACAGGGTCTCACTAAATTGCTTAGGGTCTTGCTAAATTGATGAGGCTGGCCTTGAATTTGCCATCCTTCTGCCTCAGCCTCCTGAGCCCCCAGGATTACAGATGTGTGCCACTGTGCCCAGCTAATAGTTGGTCTTAATTTGTTTAATCTTTACTATTCTGGAACCAAGTCAGTCTTATTGATAAGAAGGACATCTATTAAAGCAGCTTACCTAGTAGCTTCAATCATGAGGCCACCAGATTTTTCTTTTGTTAAATATTTTAATCCATATAATTGTTATACTTCCCAAAAAGATTCTCCAGTGCCATCCAGAGAGAAAGTCAGCCCCACCCTAATCCCCCCTCCCTACAGCCCAACCCTAAATCCTCCTGCGCCCTATAGCCCCACCCTAATCCCATCCTGAGTCCTACAAAAGTTGGCAATGACACAATTAACGCACAATTTCCCAGCACCCCACTTTTAGGAGTAAGGGCAATTGTCACTGACCAGCTAAAAATAAAGGCTTCTTTTGGCTTTACGTGGTCAGCTTGGATGATTTTATTTTCTTTGGGTACAACATTTTGAATCCACAACAGTTTTGCTATCATCAAGATAAATGTCACTGTCCAATTCAGTATCAACTCAAAAATATAGAAGCCACAGCACAGGAATCTACTCTCTCAGTGGTCACTCATAGTATGTGATCAAATTTCCCTTTCTGCATCAAATTCTCAATAGCTCTAAGGCCATTGTCTATCACTGAATAGCAGAGGCAACGCTTTCCAAGTTCCTGCTATGCTTCATAGAGCTCACCCCATGGGTTACAGCTATGGATCTCTCTACTGTACTCCTTTTCTCAAATTTGTCAACAGTGACTGCTACTCTTACTACTTTGCTCTATAAAATATAGTTCAAAGAGTGTCTTGCTGGGTGCTGTGGCACATGCCTGTAATCTCAGCGACTCAAGAGGCTGAGGCAGGAGGATCACGAATTCACGGCCAGCCTCAGCAATTAGGTGAGACCCTAAGCAACTCAGCGAGACCCTGTCTATAAATAAAGAACAAAAAAAGTTAAGTGTTCTCTGGGTTTAATCCCTGATACCAAAAAAAAAAAGTGTTGCCTTTTCTATCTTCCCTGCAGTAAAAGACCCAGTGGTAACTGTAACTTGTAACTGGAATCTGGGGCAGGGACCACACTTTTCCTTCTCCTTTCTTCACTTTCTGCCATTGGAACAAGTTGAGGACAGTCCTCTCTCACATGCTCCTCTTCCTCATCCACAGACCCAATAGCCAGTAGCATCTGGGATCCAGAATATCCCTCCCTCAGCTCAAAAGTTGAGACCAAGACCTTATTTTGCTTTTAATATTTGTATGATATGTATTGATGTCATTTCTGACAAGAGGAATTGTTATTTGTTCTCTTTTTTTTCCCTTGAAAATTCTTTTTTTAAATTTTTTTCTAGTTGTGGATGGACACAATACCTTTATTGTATTTATTTTTATGTGGTGCTAAGGATTGAACCTGGTGCTGAGGCAAGTGCCAAGTGCTCTACCACTGAGCCACAACCCTAACCACCTTGAAAATTCTTGTTATAGAGTTATCTTTTTTTTTTGTTGTTGATACTTGGGATTGAACCCAGGGGCACTTTACCACTGAGCCACATCCCAGTCCTTTTTTTTTTTTTGAGAAAGGTTCTCACTAAGTTGATTAGGGCCTCACTAAATTCTGAGGGTGACCTCCAATTTGGGATCCTTGTGCCTCAGCCTCTCAAGTCGCTGGGATTTTAGGCATGTACCGCCACATCCAGCAGGTTTATTTATTTAAGTATTTTCAAAGAACCTTTGAAACAATGGTTCACTTTATGCTTTGGATGTAGCCCTTGCTGCTCTGCCACTGTGACTTATTTTTTAAAATGCACATGTTTCTTTTTCCTCCTCTGTCCTTCCTTCTCCCTAATCTCTCCCCTCCCTAATCTCAGGGGAAACAGGATTGCCTTTCTTCCCCATTTTAGGCAGTTATCTGTCCTTGAGTACATACCCATCACAGGAACCAAATAATTAAGACTTGGGGATGGCTCCAGAAGATCTCATAAATGACCATCTCCCAAATTAACAAGTGAATTACATCTCCCAGGGAGAACATTTAGAATGCAGCCTTTGAATCGCCTCTTTAAAAGCCCCCTGTTCCCTGTGATGGGCAGAATTAATGGGTTCTGGAAAACAGTCCCCTGTGTTTCTCCTTTGCTAGCAAAGCAATAAAACTTTTTTTCCCCCTCAAAATCATGTCTTCATTATTGGATTGGCAATGGGGACAAAGACAAAGCTTTTAGTAATACCATTTGAGGCTTTGTTGATTTTTTCTTTTGTATTTTTTATTTCATTAATTTCGGTACCTATCTTTATCATATACTTCCTTCTACATTTGTCTTGATTTCATATCCTCTTTCCAGAACCTTTTTTAAAAATATGGTGGTTTAACATTTTATTGTTGAGTCTAAGAGGTATTTATACACCAATGCTCATAGCAACATTATTTCCAAGTAGCCAAAAAGTGGGAATGTTCATTGTCCATGGATTGATGAACATATAAACAAAATGCATTAAATACATACATACAATGGAATAACTTAATGAAATTTTTATTAACACATATTAATATTGCTGAAAGCTTGGTTCCTTGTCCCCAGTGCTAATCCAATAATGAGGACACAATTTTGAGAAAAATAAAAAAAGTTTATTGCTTTGCTAGCAAAGGAGAAACACAGGGAACTCCTGTCCCAGAGGCTGTGATTCTGCCCATCAGCAGGAACAGGGGGCTTTTAAAGAGGTGACTCAAGGCTACATCCACACGTGTTCTTCACTGGAGTTGCAATTCACTTGTTAATTTGGCAGATAGTCATTTCTGGGATCTTCTGGTACCATCCCCAAAGTCAGGATTATCTCCTTCCCCTGGTGGGGGTGTACTCAGGGACAGATAACTCTGCCTATGATGGGGAGGAAAGGTGATCCTGTTTCCCCTGAGATTAGGGAGGGGAAGAGATTAGGGAGGAACAGGGAGAGAGGAAGAGAAAGAAACTAAGTCCATTTAAAATATCAGTTGCAGTGGCAGAGCAGCCAGGGCTATATTCAAAGCATAAAGTGGACCACTGTTACATTAATTGTATATATTTTGAGGTTTAGTGCTGTATGCGTACACTGATCAAATCCAACCACTCTTTTTCTGACCCCTTTTTCTAGCTTCTTTATTTTTTAGATACTGGTGACTGAACCCAGGGGTACTTAACCACTGAGGCACATCCCAGCCCCTTTTTATATTTTATTTAGAGACAGGGCCTCACTAAGTTGCTGAAACTGACTTTGAACTTGCGATCTCCTGCCTCAGCCTCCCAAGTCACTGGGGTTACAGGCGGGGCCACCATGCCCGGCCTTTTTTTTTGATTCTTAAAGTGAAATGTCAGTTGATTTTTAAGATTTTCTTTTTTTACAGTGTATTCTACATATTTCTACGAAATTTTGAGAATTGCTTTGGTAAATCTCATGAGTTTGGAGGAATATCTGTATACTCAAAGGGAAAATATTAAAGTGGTAACTTGAAGGCAAACTATATTATACCTTTAAATGAAGTTACTGTAGAGAAATTGTTGTACCCAAAGAAAATAAAATCATCCAAGCCGATCACGTAAAGCCAAAAGAAGCCTTTATTTTAGCTGGCCAGCGACGACCTCCCTTACTCCAAAAAGCGGGGTTCAGGGGGATCACGCATTAATTGTGTCATTGTCAACTTTTATAGGGCTTGGGGCGGGATTAGGGCAGGGCTATAGGGCGAGGGAGGGTTTAGGGTTGGGCTGTAGGGAGGGGGGATTAGGGGGGAGCTGACTTTCTCCTGGTGGCACTGGAGAATCTTTCTGGGAAGTATAACAAAATGACAATATTTGGGAAGATGGAAATGCTAGTTGCCCTGATTTGATTATTGCACATTGTATGTGTGCATCTGCAACAGGGGTTCACTATATTCCTTGTGGCTTTGAAACTTACTTTTTTTTCTTTTTCCCAGATCTTCTGTTCCCTAACCTTTTCCCTGACCTTCTCTGATCTTCTTTTCCCTAACCTTCTCCTCCCTGGTCTTCTTTTCGCTGATCTTCTCCTTCCTGATCTCTGCTCCCTAATCTCATTTTCTCTGAGTCACCTCTTTAAAAGCCCCCTGTTCCTGCTGATGGGCAAATTCACAGACTTCAGGACAGGAGTCCCCTGTGTTTCTCCTTTGCTAGTAAAGCAATAAACCTTCTTTTTCCTTTTTCGCAAAACTGTGTCCTCGTAATTGGATTGACATCGGGGACAAGGACTGAACTTTCAGCAACACATCAAATTATAATATACCCACAAATAAGTACAAATAATATGTGCCAATTATAAATGAAAAAAATTAAAAATTATTTCATAAGTACATAGCTTTAAACAGCTTAAAATGTAAGTCTTATTCACTGGAGAATCTTTTCCCATATTTTTCACACTATAGATCAGATCCGAGTGAGCTATGGAAGAGAAAAGAGGGAAAATGAACCAAATCATTAGAACATTCAAATAGAGTAGCTACTTTTTTTTTTTTTTTTTGGTACCAGGAATTGAACTCAGGGGCACTCCACCACTGAGCCACATCCCCAGCCCTATTTTGTATTTTATTTAGACACATGGTCTCACTGAGTTGCTTAGGGCCTCGCTAAGTTGCTGAGGCTGGCTTTGAACTCGCTATCCTCCTGCCTAAGCCTCCCAAGTCCCTTGGATTACAGGTGTGCGCCACCACACCCGACTTAGAGTAGCTACTTTTACAATAATTATCTGTAACTTGAAAGTAAGACCAAAGGATGAACCTGTACCTCTTCAGTATCACAAATTCATCTTAGGGTCCTCTGGTGGGAGTTTAACCTTGTTTCATTTACTTTTTTTTTTTTTTGGTACTGGGGATTCAACCCAGGAGCACTTAACCACTGAGCCACATCCCCAGTCCTTTTTCTATTTTATTTTGAGACAGAGTCTCCCTGAGTTGCTTAGGGCCTTGATGTTTCTGAGGCTGGCCTTGAACTTGATCCTCCTGCCTCAGCCTCCCGAGCGGCTGGGATTACAGGTTTGTGTCACCATGCCTGGCCTATCTCCTGTCTTTTTGCAATTTCTATACACCATACCTTTTCATGATTCTCAGCAAATCTCAAGTGGAAACAGAATCTCCCTCTTCCATCTCTTTATTTCTATTTCTGGTTCTTGTCTAAGTCCAATGTGTCTTCCATTTTTTGAAATCTAATTATAATGAGTTTTGGGGTAGAAATGTGGTAGACTTTTTGTTTTTTTTTTTTAATTTTTTTTTGAGATGGGGTTTCATTATGTTGCTTTGGCTGACCTCCAACCACTGTACTCAAATGAACCTCCTGCCTCAGCCTCCTGAGTAACTGGATCTATAGGTGCATGCCACCAGACCTGGAAAAAATGTGGTAGGTTTTAAAGAAAAAAACCCTGATAGCTCAAAATAATTTTTAAAATAAAAATTCAAGTTCACATATTCAAAGTGAGTCCTCGGACAAAACACATTGGTTTGATCATTTTGGTTTTAAAAAAGCATATCTTGGGACTGAGGTTGTGTCTCAGTGGTAGAGTGCTTGCCTAGCATGTGTGAGGCCCTGGGTTCCAGCCTCAGCATCACATAAAAATAAATTAAAATAAAGGTTCATACACAACTAAAACAAAAAACATTTTTAAAAGCATATCTTTTTCAGGCTATTAACAGTGGAAATTGCAGCCAGGCACGGTTGCACACGCCTGTAATCCCAGGGGCTTGGGAGGCTGAGGCAGGAGGATCGTGAATTCAGAGCCAGCCTCAGCAACTTAGTGAGGCCCTAAGCAACTCAGTGAGACCCTGTCTCTAAATAAAATTCAAAATAGGGCTGGGGGTGTGGCTCAGTGGCCGAGTGCCCCTGAGTTCAATGCCTAGTACCCCAATTAATAAATAAATAAACAAACAGTAATTATAATACAAATTTACTTGTTTTTGGTAAGCTTTGGATTTCTTTTCTCATGGAGATCCTAATTAATCATAACTACCTGAACTTCTTATATTAGCATTACTAATCAGAAAATCTAACATTACTTCCACATGCTTAAGCTTATAAAAATGTATTAACTAAAATTGAATTTTAATTTAGACACATCATCTGCAGACAGGGATAATTTGACCTCTCCTTTCCCATTTGAGTGTGTGTGTGTGTGTGTGTGTGTATTTTTTTTTTCCTTTTTTGGTACTGGAGATCAAACCCAGTGGTGTTTTACCACTGAGATACATTCTTAGCCCTTTATTTTGAGACAGGGTCTTGCTAAGTTGCTGAGGCTGGCCTTGAACTTGCCATTCTCCTGCCTTAGTCTCCCAAGTAGCTGGGAATACAGGTGTGTGCCACTATACCCAGCTTATGTGTCCTTTCTTTCTTTCTCTTGTGTTATTGCTGTGAATAAGATTTCCAACACTGTATTGAATAAGAGTAGTGAAAGTGGACTATATCTAAGTGGACTATATCTATATCTAAATATCCTTTTTATTTATTTTGTTTTTTGGTACTAGGGATTGACCCAGGGGCACTTTACCACTAAGCCACAACCTTTTTTATTTTTTGAGACAGGGTCTTGCTAAGTTGCCATGGCTGGCCTTGAATTTATGATCCTTCTGCTTTGGTGTCACCAGTCTCTAGATTTATAGGCATGTGTCAGAATGCCTGGCAAAAATTTCCCTAGTTTTAAGAGTGTTGAAGTTCCTTACAATTAGGTCATATTCTGCTATCTGTAACTTAATGTTTTGTATTGTCACTGTGGATATTGGGTTGATCTCCAACTGCTGCCTTTGACCCCTCACCATGGAAGCTGTCCTTGCTCCAGGTTTTAGTCTGTTTTCTGTTGTTATAAGGGAATACCACAGACTGGGTGATTCATAAAGAAATGTTCATTTAGCTTACAGTTCTGGAGGCTGTGAAGTCCGAGAGAATGGCACTGACATCTGCTCAGTTTCTGGTGACAGCCTATCTGCTGGGTCATGGCACGGCAGAGGGCATCAGTTGGTGAGATGGAGCCAACCTGGGAGAGTGAGGTTGCTTTCATATTAAAGCCACTCCCTCAATAACCTCTTAATCCATTCATGAGGATGGATCCCTATGACCAGATTACCTCCCCAAAGGCCCAAGTCTAAATACTATCAACATATGAATTGTGAATTAAGTTTCTAACATATGAAGTTTGGGGGAAAAATTCAAACCACAGTACCTGACACTTTGCTGCTTCACTTTCCCTTCAGGATGCCCATCTCACCTAACTTTAGGCTTAGGTACTATTGGCATCAGCTGCCACCAGTATTCCTCCCCCTCCCATCTTACAACCCAGCTTGTCAGCCTGCTGACATCCTAGCCAGCCATTGGTCTGC
>JAJEJO010060300.1:50533-71318 GCA_020662805.1 Glaucomys volans | reverse complement strand
CAAATTCAAGACTTTGTCAATGTCTATGTGGGAATAACTTCAAGATCTCTTTCCAGTTAAAAACATAAATATTAATGCACTGAAAACGTGTTACCAGAAAGTGATTTTGACTTACATATCCACACAACACTGAGGCTTTACCGCACCTGCAGCATCAACGACAACATACTTATTTGGAGTAGTACACAAAACTGAAAGAAAAAGTCACAATGGCCATTAGTGTTTTTAAAACAATTAGTTTCTATAAGTAAAAAATTAGTAGGGACTAGTTCAAAATTCACTAAGAAAGACCTAGGAAACTCACCTTTGAACTTCAAGGCGAACTCATAGGGATTGTACAGAGTCAACACTTGTTTATGTGTTGACTGATCATCTGCATAAAATATTAGCTCCGTGGGAAACACAAAAACGGGAAGATTTCCTTCCACTAGCTCTGGTTGTCTTTTTTGTTGATGCATTGGCACTGAATCCCCTCGCTGCAGCTTCTGTTTTTACAGACTCAGATCTATTTTGGACTTTTCTTAGTTTCAGTTAAAAACTCCAAAGCATTTTGGCAATCTGGAAACAGGAGAGAGGGAGAAGGAAAACCAAATGATACTGATTTTCATTTGTCTATAGTCTCTTCACAAAAAGCAGGTTTAGTGTGCATGAAAATAGGCCCCAATCATAGAAACAAGCCTCTTGACCTTCCTCTTGACTTACTGACAGAGCTTGACCAGATCATGCAAAGAAATTTATACACGTTCCTTTCGCATTCAGAATTTCAACCTATGATAGGTTACATAAATACCTGAATAAAGGAAAAAAGAGTGACCATCTCCTTTCAAAGAGGTGAGATGAAAGGAACATCACTCTTTAAACTTCATATTTTAAAAAAGTAGAATAAACTAAGTATTGTCACAACTGATTTTTTTTTTTTTTTGGTGGAACCAGGGATTGAACTCAGGGACACTCGGCCACTGAGCCACATCCCCAGCCCCATTCTGTATTTTATTTAGAGACAGGGTCTCACTGAGTTGCTTAGGGCCTGGCTAAGTTGCTGAGGCTGGCTTTGAACTCGCGATCCTCCTGCCTCAGCCTCCCGAGTCGCTGGGATTACAGGCGTGCGCCACCACACCCGGCTTGTCACAACTGATTTTATGTGGGCCAACCAACTCTTAAAGATTAAAAAAAAAATCAACAAGCCTAAAACATAATAAATAAAACAAAGGAAATTTCCATGATTTATGAGAGAAAAACATGAGAATCACGTTTATACTCATGTCAACAATGCTTTATTTAGTGCCTTGGCAGCATGGGTGGGAGATTTCTTTTAATCTTTTTTTCTACTGAAACTCAAGACAAGCTAAAATGTCTTGAAAGGAAGCTGAATAGCCATATTTGCCACACAGGACTTGGAGTTTCCTATGAAAATTCAGACACCAAGTGGGCTTTGGCATGCGTGGTGCCATTCCTCCCCTCCTGTTCAAGTACACAGGCTTCGTAAGAGCTATTGGCTTCCAACTTCAGAGGCCTGTTTGGATTCCGTCTGGACTTGAATGTGTTCCAGTTGGTTGTAGCAGGCAGAAGTCTGACTGTCAAGTGTAAGAGTTCTGTATTTATTTCCTGATCTCATTTTAATCAATATTCTTATTCAGCAAGTCCCCCCAAAGTGTGGCTTTTAAAATAAAATGCAGGGTTCCATCCAGCACACTCAAAACAAGCAAAAGTTAAAACACAAAATCATAAAAAATGATTTTCACTCTGTAGATCACACCTTTAAAATAGGTCATAAAACATGTAATACTTTGATTTCAGGTTCTCATACATTCAGAGGGAAATATAACCAATGAATAAATTACTTGCTTTTACCAGCTAGCAGGGTTCAAATGCTCTTCTGATTGAAGCCTTTTCAACTTTTATCAAGTATCAGACTGTATAATTATATGTACTAGGCAATGAAATTGACCACATTATGTTCTGTGGATGAATGCATATGTGACAATGAATCCCATTAATATGTATGATTAATGCACCAATTTATAAAAATTTTAAAAGACACCCCTCCCAAAGAAGAGAAAGAAAAGATAGGTACACACTTCAGTGTTGGGAGGAAGGTATTCAGACTCTGGGAACCACAAATAAACAGGCACTGAATCCACAGATAGTCTCAGATAATCTGTCTACTTTATGTCCATATACTTTATAACATATATAGTTCATAACTGTCGAATTTGTTTCTGGGTTTTGTTTTGACTGAGCTAATAGGGTCTATTGACATTTTTGTGATTAATAACATCTAACATTTGTATAATTCATAATATTACAAGTTCTTTAATACTTACTTAGACTGAATGATTAAAAAGCTCTTAGATGGCATTTATTGTAGGCCAGGCAATGTTCTAAGTATTTGTTATTGTTGTTTAATTATGAAGAGACCAGACTGAATGCAGGGGAAGGTCAGCAGGTCTCCTAGTCTAGAATTCCTTTCCATTACACTAAACCGCATCCATTTCCATAATATAAAACTGAAATTATTCTTCAAAAAACATCTGATTAAATAATTCTAATTCTGCATTTTTATTTGCCCTGAATTTCTTTCATTTGATCAAAGCCCTGCACATTTCTACTTGGATAATGGGCTCTCAGAAGTATGGCATATTATTTTTTTCAATAGAAAATACTAAGCTCTATAATTATTTTCATAGAAAGCTTGGCTATTAGGAAGAAAAGATCCAAATTTGACATCACTAAATAATATGCACTGTCTCACTGTAAAACTATGCTGAGATGAGAGTTTTGTTTATGTCAAGAGGTAGCATCTCTGATTTGTGGAAGATTGATTTATCAGTGAGAATTGGTTAAACTGAGTAGCCATCTAGACAAAATAAAATTGAATTTATCTTTAACTCCTTATTTCAGGGTAAATTCCAAAGAGATCAAAACTTTAAATGTAAACAAACAAACAAAGCTATAAAAACACTACATGAAATCATGGGAAAAAATTTTTGTAATCTCAGACTAACAATGACATAAAACCAGAAACCAAAAATACTGATAAATTCAATTAACTTTTTAAGTTCCGCATGATGAAAAAACTTTATTATCATTTTTGACCAGGGATTATTAAATCCAGGGGTGCTTAACCACTGCGCCACATCCCCAGTCCTTTTAATTTTTTTTTTTTAATTTTCAGATGGGGCCTCCCTAAATTGCTGAGACTGCCTTTGAACGCAAGATCCTCCTGCCTCAGCCTCCCAAACTGCTGGGATTACAGGTGTGTGCCACTGCCCCTAGCCGCAAAACCTTTATAAACAAAACCAAGAGAACATTTGCAACTCACATCATAGGCAATGGCTAATTATCCTAGGAGAGGACCTATAAATTTTTGAGAAAGCCAATTCAATATAAAAATGAGCAGGGCAAGGATATAGCTCAGTTGGTAGAGTGCCTGCCTCGCAAGCACAAGGCTCTGGGTTCAATCCCCCGCACCAAAAAAAAAAAAAAAAAAAAAAAAAAAAGGAGCAAACTCTATTTTAAGAAAGGGATGTAAAAATTATTTTTTGCTTACAAAAGGATGTTTAACCTCATAAGAGAAATGCAAACTGAAACCATATTGTGATATGTGTGTGTGTGTGTGTGTGTGTGTGTATAAGTGTGTGTAACCTTTCAGATTAGTAAAGAATTTTTTTAAATGATGGGAAGCCACCAGGCACATTCTTGCTGATGGGCATGTAAATTGGCATAACCACTATACCTGCCAAAACTAAATGTCCATACCCCTGAATCCACAGTTTACTTCTAAGAATTTATTTGGTATATCTTTCCATGAAGTTATATATGTGAAAGGTTTGCTTTGAAGTGCTGAGGATTAAACATAATGATTTATGTGAAGCATAGAGAACAGAGCTTGACATTCAATACAAGCTAATTGTTCAAAGCAAAAGACTGGAAACAGCCCAAGTGTCCATTAATAGGGGATTCATTTAAGTATGGTGTATCCATTCACTGGGATACCAGATATCTGTGAAAAAGAAATAAGAAGCTCTTTGTGTAGGTGGTCATGATCTTCAGGTTGTAGGGTTAAGTGGAGGCTGGGGGTATAGCTCAGTGGTAGGCCATGGGTTCCATCCCCAGCAACTTCCCATCCCCCCAAAAGATGTAGGGTTAAATGAGAAGAACAAGAAGTGCAGTAGGAAGCACATGCTACCATTTGTGTGGAAAAGGGAAAAAAAGAATATGTAAACCGGGTGTGTAGGCACAGGCCTGTAATCCCAGCGGCTTGGCTTGGCTTGGTTTGGCTTGGTAGGCTGAGGCAGGAGGACCGCAAGTTCAAAGCCAGCCTCAGCAACTTAGAGAGGCCCTAAGCAACTTAGTGAGACCCTGACTCTAAAATAAAATACAAAAAAGGGCTGGGGATGTGTCAGTGCTGGTTTTAAAACAGGAGAAATAATTTAGAACAATGTGTAAAAATTCTGCTAACTGTATTTTCTAATTTCTGATCCTCAAATAATAGATTGGATCCCTTAAACTATGTATTATATAAGATTTCAATTATTTAGAATTTTTCAAGCAACAGAAACTCATTGCAATGAGAAAAACAAAGATTTATTTGCAACTCTAATGCCAAACTTTTTGTTATGAAAGAGTGAGAGATGGTTCACGAATCTGATTGGGAAGTCAAAAATAACCACGTAGACAAGCACTAAACTCTTGGTTCTAAGAGTAAGGAGAAGTTAGTTGGCACAAGTCAGAGTAGAATTTTTACTAGCTTGGCAGAAGGCTTAAAAGTGATTCTTTCCATTCTGAAGCTTTCTGTTTGCTGGTTGAACATGTCCACATTACCCCATGGATCATAAATCAGCTATCTCCTTGTCACCATTAAAGAAGGGGTCAGTCATTTTTGAGCAGTTTTTTATTTCTTTCATATTCCTCTTCCCATTTATCACTTATCTTGGCTTGGATATAAATTGCCTCCTAAACTCCAACCAGTAGAAATTAGGGAAGAATTAGCACCAAGTCACCAGAGAAGTATTAGCAACTCTGCCAACAAACATAATGAAACATAACACCTGCTCTTAATTGATGGTTTTCTGGGAGACTAACACTTTCTCTTTGCCCCAGTCCATATTACAAAATGATAAAGTGCAAAAATCCTGGGGAGAGATTACATACTAAGCCAGTAAAACCTCACTGCAGATCGGTTTATGAAGTTGCTTTCCAAAAGTCAAGTGCACGCCAAGTCCAAGAATGTTAACTCCCAATCTTTCTCACTTGACAGATGAAGAAAACAGGACCAGGATGGTTAAGACAGTTACTTGGCGCTGCACAGGGTAGGGGAGACAGAACTCTCATCTCCAGACTTACACATCCTTCTACGTCCTCAGTTTCAATTGAAAAGTCCTGCCTCCCTGGTATGGACTGCCACACATACCCTGTCTCTTGAAAAATTCCTAGCTTTTCAAGATCAGAGTTCTCCAAAGAATGATCCAAAATTCAAGTCATGACCAAGACTGCATTTTCTTGATTCATGTTTCCTTTTCAGTTTTATAAGGAAAAAAAAGAGATAGATTATTTCACTTGCTGGGTTACACATACTTTCTTTTCCTGATTGTGAAATGTTGTAGTGGCTGTCAACACCTATTCACTAGGACACGAATAACCAAGGTTTGCCCCATTCTTCCTCCCTGGATGGCAAAATTTTATGTATTCTTCAAAGCCTGGTTCTAATTCCCCCTCCTTGCAACATTCCTCTAATATTCTGATGTTCATGGACCTTACCAATGTTGTACTTTTAATATACTTACTGTATGGATTCAATATTTCGACATTTGTTCTATGTGGATTAATTTTGAGTCTTTAATCAGATTTCAGGCATAGCCATATTGTTTGTTTGTTTTTGCATATCTCATTAGAACCCAAGTTCAATGCTGGCCTTAGCAGATACTGAGCGTATCAGCTGCCATACAGATGTCTACTAAAAACTGTCTCCTCCATCAAGGAACATGACCCCCACCCCATAGCTGAATATACATTGTCCACAAAACAGGCAAAGAATCCTAATTAGATGCACAATAAATCTTAGGTGGCTGTTGGCTCTGGTTTGGGGTAAGAGGAGGGCAGAAACAATCAGCATCCCCAGCTGCCTCTCCTCTCCCTTCCCTTCCATTTCTCTCAACTCCCCTGGCTCCTGAGTCAAACTGGGCCAGTCATGTTTAGAAATCCAGGGCTCCAACATGCCCCTGACCTTCCAGGCAGACAGTACAGCTGGGAGGTGGTGATACAGGAGACTGTCTTGGCCTTGTCTCTGTACTGACAGCACAGAAAAGCAATCCTGAATGTAACTCCAAGGAAAATCTTATGTGTGCACACCACCTTGTGACCGGTTTGCAAACTACTCTCTCCCAAGATGCAACATAAACACTGCAATCTTCTGCACACATGCTTTTTCCCCCATTGGCCCAGAGACCAGTGCTCCAAACTGGTTCTTTCCCCTTCCTTTGCCTTAAGCAGAGGAAGGAAAGGATAAGACTCTCAGATAAACAGGTGCGTTTCGGTAATGTTTTACCAGCATAGATTCAAAACTTAGAGACTGTTAAAGAGCGCAGAAACCCCTTTAAATATTCTCATCTGCCCTCTCCCTCCAATTTTTTTTTCCCTTGGAAAAAGGAGGCTGCAAGAGCTAGGGGCAGTGGCTCTGGAGGCTGAGACAGGAGGATCGAGAGTTCAAAGCCAGCCTCTGCAACTTAGCGAGGCACTAAGCAACTTAGTGAGACCCTGTCTCAAAATATAAAAAGGGGCTCAGTGGTTAAGTGTCCCCAGAATTCTTTGTCCATAATTCAGGCAAAAAAATCCTATTTAGATGCACAATAAATCATAGGTAGCTGGTACCCCAGTACCAGAAAGAGGAAAAAAGAGGAGGCCACATGAAATTAAATCAAGTCAAATAAGTGGTCCCACAGGGATTCTTGCACCAATGTGGCTCATGATATAAAAATAAGTTAAGGATGTTTCAAAGTATACTCTTACCCAGAAATTAGTGGCCCATCTGCTTTAACACAGTGTATCAACAGCTTAACCACTTCTCTGGCTCTTTTTGTTTTTCCTTCCCAGGTCTGAGGAACTAACTCAGGGCTTTCCACATGCTAGGCCACTGAACTAAATCCCCAACCGTCTCCCTGCTCTTGCTGTTGACTCAGATCAGAGTTCCAGGCTCCACCTTCAGGCCAGCCCCTTTTATCTGTGCACAGGGGCTATCTCTGTCCTCCATACAGGGTGGAGTCCTTGCCAAAGCCCAGTAAATGCTAAATAGTGAAGAGCAATACTTTTTGTGGCTTTAGTTTCCCTAGTATTAAAAACTTTACCCCTCCCATTTAAAAAACAGCTCTCTTCCTCATTGAATTCCCGGAATCACCTATTAGGACTTTTTTTTTTTTTTTTTTGAACCAGGGATTGAACTCAGGGACACTCGGCCACTGAGTCACATCCCCAGCCCTATTTTGTATTTTATTTAGAGACAGGGTCTCACTGAGTTGCTAAGGGCCTCGCTAAGTTGCTGAGGCTGGCTTTGAACTTGTGATCCTCCTGACTCAGCCTCCCAAGTCGCTTGGATTACAGGCGTGCGCCACCACGCCCAGCTCTATTAGGACTTTTGATGGCAGCCAAATTCCTAAAGTTAACTTCTGCAAAGTTATAATGTTCATTTCTATATGTTAATGTTCATTGCTCAATAGTAGGCAATGTTGTTTATATATTTTTCTATGTTTTTGGTGTAATTTGATATCTTACTAATGGGATCGACTGCTACCAATGATATGTAGTGGTAGGCTATTCCATATTCAAGATGTCAAAGTTGCATGATATATGTTTTAAGATTAATAAAGGATACCCTACAGTAATGTCTTTTTGGGGGGTGGTACTAGGGATTGAACTCAAGGGCACTTGACCACTGAGCCACATCCCCAGCCCTATTTTGTATTTTATTTTGAGACGGGGCTTCACTGAGTTGCTGATGCTGGCCTCAAACTTGTGATCCTCCTACCTCAGCCTCCCAAGCCACTGGGATTACAGGTGTGCATCACCATGCCCAGCAGTAATGTCTTCTAAAAAAAAAAAAACATGATCCTTAAAAAACAAAGCATGATCCTGTTGTAATAAACATTCGCTTCCATGTTTTACAACAGCCCAATGTCTTCAGTTATTTCAAGATGTATAAACAATTCTCAAAGCATCATCTATATTAATTTATTATATGAAACACATTACCACTTTCAGAAGTAAAATTCACTTTCAGAATCTCAAATTCATTCAACAAACATTTCCTCAGCTCTTATTACTCAGGAATACAGAGAAAGGAGGAAAAGATTGTCTCAGCCCTCTAAAACCAACCTCAATCTAGCAGGAAAAATAGATATATAGCAGTCATTAGGATATGGATATGCCAGCATAAAGAAAGTGACAGTCTGTCTTCACCAAATAGGAGTCTGCAGTAGGAGTATGGTGGGGGTGAATTCCAGGAATATGTGTAGAGACATAAAAGAGACACAATGAACTTGGCACTGCATGTGGTTAAAAATAATAGGTCTGGGGGGAGTGGCAAGAGATAAGGTAGAAAGAAAATTGAAGGTAGATTGTTAAAAAATCTAAGTGAAGAATCTCAAAAAGGTCAAGTTTGGAGGATTAGGATTCCCTAAGCGGGTGGTTCTCAAAAGTGCAGCAGCAACTGCTTCACCTGAGAGTTTGGTAGAAATGGAACTTCCTGGTTCCCACCCTAGACCTACTGAATCAGAAATTCTAGGAGTGGGGCCCAGACATGTTTCAAAAGAGCCATCTAGTTGATTTTGATGTGCGCCAAACTTTGACGAACCACTACTGGAGGCAATGGAGAAATATGAAGGACTTTTATCTTTTTTAGAAGTGGGGGTCTTGCCATGTTGCAAGAGGCTGGCCTTGAACTTATGATCCTTCTGCTTTGGCCTCCCAAATTGCTGGGTTTCCAGGCATGAACCACTGCACCCTCTAAAGGACCGTAAGCAGGGAACTGACCTGATAAGATCTGAAGTAGGACAGTGGTTGCTGTTGACCAACCAAGCACAATACCTGACTCCAGAGTAGTTACAATAAAAAAATAAAGCCGGGCGTGGTGGCACATGCCTGTAATCCAAGTGACTTGGGAGGCTGAGTCAGGAGGATTGCGAGTTCAAAGCCAGCCTCAGCAACTGAGCGAGGCCCTGAGCAACTCAGTGAGACCCTGTCTCTAAATAAAATACAAAATAGGGCTGGGGATGTGGCTCAATGGTCGAGTGTTCCTGAGTTCAATCCCTGGTAAAAAAAAATAAATAAATAAAAAATAAAAATAAAAAAATAAATAACTGCTGAATGAAGGTGGCATGAAAGGGTGATGAGGGCCTAGACTAAGGGAGTAGGAATGGGGAGGAAACATTTGAGAGATACTTTAGAGCTGAGCCAAGTTTAATCAAGTGACTAGGACTATTCAAATACAAAGGTGTCACTGAAATCGTTTTACATGTAAAGCTGTAATCTTGTCAAATCTATCAACTGCCAGTTTGAAAATAGTGGTCCATGCAGACCCTAGAAAGGGGAGGTCACAGGCAATTTCTATGCGCTTCCATATAGTCCAGAACAAAGGTAGCTGTTAGCTTGTACGTGGACCTTCTGATTTGCTTGGTAGTTCTACTTCTCACTATAAGTCAGTAACCTGGCATCCATGTTATCAGAAATCTTTTGTGAGTTTGGTTGGTGTGAATCAGTCCCTGAGACTGATAATTTCAGGATGTGACAAGATTAAATTTTGAACCCAGAAAAGCTGAAAAACACACTGGTTCTGGTGATCTCACAAGGTACTGAGTACCAAAGTGAGACCCTGGGAAGTATCTCTCTTTGCATGGTAACATCATCAGGAAGGTCACACAGTCTGCTTAATTCAGGAAGAAGCTGTATAAATGAAAGAATCAGACTTTGTACCACACCCTGAAGGTCAAGAAAGTCAAGTGTTGCTGTTATTTCTAATTTGGGAAGCATGATTTAGCAGAGGGCATCTTCAGTTTCCTGATGAAGAGCGAGAGAGGTACAGGTCAACCTATATGGCTAATTTACCTAACAAGAATTCTGCAGGGTGCAATTTCTAGCACCATTCCAAATACTTCCTGTTACTGGATGTTATTTAATTAATACTACTATCTTGCCTTATTTGACCAACTTATTTTGTTTAAAAATAGTTCCCAATCAAAACTGCACTCTTTTAGGGAATTTGAAAGCTATAGGGGACCTTAGAGATTAAAACAAATATTTCTCACCAAAGATGAGGAAATCGAGGGCTTCAAAGAGGAAATCATTTAACATATTTATTGTAGGACAGGATTCTCCAGAATGCTATAAGGTGGCAAAACAAGATTCAAACCAACGCCTTCGCTAACTTTTAGGAAAGTGTTAGAAGTCTATCTTCCATCTTACACTTAAGAAAAAAAACCCAGAAAAATAGTAGCAAATTACTTCTTTAATTGGGCTAGTATGGAATAGTGTAGCTTTTCATTTTTAAGTTTAATTGTTTTCAGGAAATGAAGTTAAATGTAAAATTGCTCTGAAAATTTTTAATATAAAACATTGGGAAGAACCATTTAGAAATTATATACATAAAATTGGGGCCTTGTACATGCTAAGTGCCCTACCAGTGAGCCATATCCCCTGCCTGAACCATTTAAGGAAGAAATATGCATTCGTCATATACTATTTGTTCAGCTTTGTATCTTCGCCTATACAGCGGTAACTTTCTACTGAATACGGTTCATTACATTTAATTACATATTACACATAAAGGGAATCTATCACAACTACCCCTCACAGATTTCAAAAATTCCCAAATTTTAAATATTCTGGTATTTTGAATAAACCTCTGTTGTTTTGAGACTTCTAGAAATGCTCCAGTAACTAGTTTCATCTCCCATCCTGTTTGGTTATGTAGATGTGAATAATTTGAGAGACACATTTGGCCCTGTTTCCTGTTTTCCAAATTTCTCACAGCTTTATACCAAATATATGTGTAATCTAAAAGTTGGTGTCCACGCCTTACTCAATTTCCTGGATGTAATATTTTATAAGCAGAGATTCCCAGAACTTAGAGGAAGTGTGGACAAGGTTTTCATCAAGAATGCATTAAATCCCATGTGTGCCTTGCCCGAAAAAGAGTCTCCTGTTTGGAATTCACATTTAAGAACGCATGCGTGCTGAAACAACAGGACTGCTTTCTAGGCAAAACCCAAAGAACCTGTTTTCACTTAATATTTGCCCCCTTGTTCCCCGACGTGAGATCCCTTGGATTCTACTGGGACAGAAATGCCACTTAGGTCTGGAGAGGGCAGATGTCAGTTACTTTCCGAAAAGAACAAATGCAAGAACATTGATCAAGGGGCTGGAGGGTTGGGAGGGGAGTAGTCCATGCTCAGACTTGAGCTCCACCTGATTGGGGCCCAGCCTCTCCAGCCCTCGTCCCCACACCGGCCCGCTCCATGTGAAACCGGTCATGTGAGCCTGTTTACAGCCGAGCAGCTGGTGCAACCATCAGGATCCGTGCGAAGGTCCAGGAAGGGGGAAAGGACACAGGCCACGTCCCCCCTCTGTCCCCCCACCCCATTATTCCAAGAAAGCGTTTGCTCATCTCCCTGGGCTCTCCACCCCACTTCCATCTGCCTCCAGACAAACAGCAGAGCTGAAGCCATCCCGGGACGCCTCGCTCGAGCCCCCCCCCCGCCCCCATTTCCTTCCAGTCACTCTCTGGGGGGACCGGCTGGGCCGGAGGAAGGGCGAGGGCAGTGTCACCCCGGACAGGGAGCCGAGCTCCCTCTCCCGCTCTCCTCGCAACGTCCGCCCAAGAGTTGTCCCTGGAGCCGCATCCCCCGGGCAACCGAACTCCACTGGGCAGGCGCCCGGAGGCTCCCGAGCTGCCTTCGCCCGGGCAAGGGAGAGCCATCCAGCAGCTGGCCGGCCCCTGCACCGGGAGCCGCGGGCAGCGGGGACACGGTCACCCAGAGATCGGGCAGTAAGGAGCCCCTCTGCCTCCTGCCCACCGCCCACCCGCATCCCGGCGCCGCTGAGCCCGGCTGTCAGTCGCCGCGCCGAGCCCGGGCGTGGGTACGGGTCGTTCTTTAGGCGGGGGCTGTCGGCCACGCAACTTCCATGTTTTCCCGAAGTCGGAGGAAGTGGGTGACGGGACCGTGGGGGACTCTCACCTCGGCAACACCGGCTCCTGCCTCGGCAAGCAGCTGCGACTGCTCCTCCGCTCCTTTGTCAGCGTCTCCAGACTGCACTGCCTGCTGGGATACCGGAGGACTCAAATGCCACCTCTCCCCGCCCTGGAGGATGAGTCGCGGCTGGGGGGGGGGGGGGGGAAGAGGGAGAGGAGGTGGAGCCGGGGGCGGGGCTTCGGTGTCGCCACCTGGCCTCTCGGGTTTCTTTCTGCTGCTTATGCCAAACTTCTTCCTTCTCTGTCTTCTGACCCGCCTCTCCCCTCCCGCCGCCCCTGGAGGGGACTAGAGGCTCAGAAGGCCACCTCTCTTCGCACTAACTTCAGCCCAGTCGCGCTCCCCTCCCCCATCGCACACACACCCAGTGAGTACCCAAGCTAGTTGATTCTACCTCTGAGACACGTCTTATTGACAGTTCCTCTTTCTCAACTCCATGGCAGAGTCCAGCGCACACACTCTGTTTAGACTTTGCTTGGACTTTCTGACTTTTTGCTTGGACTGCTGCAGTAATCTGTTTGGACGACTCCTTCCACTCTTCCCTCTGTCTAAACCATCTCCCAAACAGCAGCAAGAGGGATCTTGATTAGATAGATAGATGATAGATAGATAGATCCCTGTTCTGCTCAAAACCTTTCAGTCTCACCAGTACCTACAACCCCTTGGCATGGTATATAAGACCTTTGGCAATCCTCTTCGAATGCACCCAATGCTCCCATCCAAAGAACTGGCCATCCATGGAATGGGGGCAGGGGGTTGGGACAACTCACCACCATTGGTTGCCCCAAATACTCCTTGAAAGGAGACGGCATTGTCAGCAACTTCCATAGGCCTCTTGGGGTATTATTAAAGATAAAATTTTCAAAATTTAATTTTAATGATGTTCAGAAAGAGGAAGGTGCAATGGCCATGGTCTAGGTCCACAAGTATAAAGCCCAAAGATTTCTCCCTAGTTGTCCCACCCAAGCTATGACCTGCCAGTAGATATCCCTTAATCTCAGGCCTCATACCTTTGCTCAAAGATTCCCTCACTTTATAACTGTCCTTGTCTATCTTTGGAAGACCTACATGTCTTTCAAGACCCTACAGAAATGCAACTTTTCTCCACTAATCTTCCATGAGAACTATTAGTTCCTGCCCTATCACCATAGAATGTAGCTTATTCTGCTTTGCAATTCTTCCTGACTTAGGTAATCACTAGTCATGTATATGTCTTCCTTTTTCTCCTGTCTAGATTATGAATATCTGAGAATTAGCCCATAGCTGCCAATATACTGCCCCATCCAAAGAAGACATTAATACAATTTGATGAAATGAAATCTTTCCACTGATCAGAAGTTCTAAGTAGGCCCAGAAAAGATTCTGGAAAGGGCCTCATTTAATAATCACCCAGTCTTCACTAGGACATCTCCATCTTTACCTGGCCATGGGTTGCTTTTGCAAATACAAACTGGTTAGGCAGCAGAGAGCATTGCAAAAGGACCAGTGCTTATACTTCCCTTGCAGGTCAGACTGGTTTGTGGTACAATGTGTGGTTGTGGAAAATGTAACTGGTACAGCTCATGAGAATCCAGCAGAAAAAGATACATGATGCCACAGAAAATAACTGAGTTTCCAAATGCAGATGCGTCTCCTTGCTTTAGGTGACTTTTGACTCCTGTTTGCTTCAGGCTATCTTGGACTCCACCTCCCTTCAAACCTTACGTGTTGTCTGTTATAAGGTGTTCTTTTTCAAAAGTGGGCATCTCTTATTCATTCACCTTAAATGATGAATGAATAGGTGTATTTGCTTTCTCTCCAATTATATTACAAGATACACCCTGGCAGGTTTCCTCATCCCTAAAATAAGGACAAGAATCCTTTGCCAACACAACTTACCAGACTCTTATGAGGTTTTAATGTGATACTGTATATGGTATATGTGATAATGTGAAGTATAGGATGCTTTGCTAACATAAATTTGGTTTTATTACATTTTAAAAATTATTGATGCTCTTGACTTAGGCATGTGTGTTTCAGATTCAACCTTAGGAAGTAAAGACTATATTGCAAATTCCTGGGGATCATTGTCTTCCAAATTTACCTAAGGATAAGAATGATCTGGATCCCTTCTTAAAAACAGATTCACAGACCCTACCCCAGACCTACTGAATAAAAATTTCTAGGTGAAAGACAAGATCGACAGTACAATTGAGAATGACAACAAGCGAATCTTATCCTCAGGCAAATTGGGGAAACTCTACTATAACCAGTCATACACATATCAAAATGAAATTGTTTAGGACTCTTTCTGTGAAACACCTTTCAGGTAGGGAGAAAAGAAAACTGTGGAGTGGAACTTGAAAAGAGGTCCAGGAAGCCAGATAAACTTTGGTCAAAATTGTGCCTGAGCCAGGCGTGGTGGTGCACACCTGTAATTCCAGCGGCTCAGGAGGCTGAGGCAGGAGGATCGCAAGTTCAAAAAGCCAGCCTCAGCAACTTAGTGAGGCCCTAAGCAACTCAGTGAGACCCTGTCTCTAAATAAAATACAAAACAGGGCTGGGGATGTGGCTCAGTGGTTGAGTGCCCCTGAGTTCAATCCCCCATTCAAAAAAAAAATCGTGCCTAAGCAAAGCCTTCTTGACATTCCTTGTCCTTTTCCCACACTCTTAGAACCTGGTTTTGGAACTATATGAATTGCAACTAGTCTAATTTAGCAGATGAAGCTAAAGTATCAAACAGGATCATTTACTGCCTCAACCTAATTGGTGATGTTCCAGAAATTTCTTAATGCCACAATGGCTTTGTCCAATCAACACTCCCTTTAGATCCTTCTTTCCAGAGTTCTCCCAGCTCCTGTAGCAGACTTCTGTCATAGCAGTTAAATACTTGTGCTGTCACAAGTATTGCTTTCCTGTTGTCTCTTAGATGGTGAGGACTGCACTAAGTCTCATCCACCCTGGCATCTCCAAGGCTTTGCATTGTGCCTGATACATCATGGGTTGACCTTTGAAATGCTGACTTGACCTTTGAAATTGTTTGTTCACTGACTGCCTCACCTACTTGACTGGGAGTTATTGGGGGCAGCCCCAGTGCAACTCCTTATCCACTTGTCCTAGCCTCATGCCATTCATACCCCATCCTTCAGGAAATATTTGTTGAACAAACGGCCCCTCTTTTGATTAAGTCTGCTAGCCACTTTAGGAAAGTTCCAGAGTCCATTAGGTATTGGCCTTGGAAATTGTGGGAAATCAGTGAGATTGGAAATCAGTGAGAGACTACTGCTTATGTAGCTATGCCATTTTTGAGCTGAGGTTAGTTTGAGAAGAGCCTTTTGAGAGGAGTGGGGAATATTGCCTCGTTGCCCATTACCCTGAGGATGACTGGGAAATGGAAAAGGTTGCATAACCGAGGTTGACTGCCATCAACACTTCAGCTGCATTCTCCTACACCAACAATCCAAACACCTGGTCAATCCATCCATAATGGTATGGAAGGCCAGATCTTTTGTGTTCAGACACCTGGCATTGCTACTCTATTTTGGTAGCCTTTGCCCAGACCTCCTCTCCTGTTCATTTTTGCAATAGCTCATTTTGGGAAAACTAAGGAATAGGAAGTATAAATGCAGTCATTTTGTGGCAGAGCAGAGAATAGAGATTGCTTTAAAATTACCTTGAGTACTTTTTGCAAAAGTAGGAACCAATTTCCACTGCTCCACTCACTAACTGTATGACTGCGAGCTAATCCTTTCTTCCACTCGTCTGTACATTGAGGTCGCCAGACTAGCTTGAGTCTGTGGCAGACCTGGCCAAAAAAATTCTGTTCAAGGTCCTGGAACTAGACTTGCTCCTGCCATGATTTATTCTCATCTTCTCTACCTCGTGGCCCATATTATTTAAATAAAAACTAGTAAGTGACCACTCAAAAACAGTTATGAATTTCCATGCTTCAGGAACTGAGTGGGGGTGGCCTCAGGGATGCCAGGAGGGGTCTATGACTTAGTGAGCCTGTGTCAGAGCCAAGGATGGTTTTCACCATATGTTTTGGCAACCAGGGCACTTGTACTCTATACACCTGTCAGGTTACAACACTGTTACACAAGGCTGTCTCATCACAATGCCAGGGAAGGTTGACCAAGACAAGAAAAGGGTCTTAGGCACAGTATTAAGGGAAAAGAAGTCAGGAGTTCCTTGTGACTGTGGAGTGAGGCATGTGAGGCAGTGTGGTTTACCGGAAGCAACATGGAGTCATGAACTATGGTAACTGGACTAAGTTGCTTAACTTCTCTGAGCCGAGCTACTTTATCTGTAAAACCTTTCATGGGGTGGCCTGAATAGAGGAAATAATGCAGGTTTGTAAAGACTAGAACATGTAAAGCATTCCATATATGCTAATTAGTTTTATGAAGAATCTGGGGAAAGGAAGAGAAGGTAACAAAAGGTCAAATCTACTGAGTCTAGTCAACTTTGTTGTAAAAATTCAAGGGGAAGCTGTATGTGGTGATGGGGCTTAATGGGATATCTTTGTGCCTTCCTCTCAATTTTGCTGTGAAAAATTACTAAGAAAATTAAGTACTACTCTAAGAAAATAAAGTCTTTAAAGAAAACATCAAGAAGATTCTATATGGTCTAAATGATGGTATAGCCCCAATACTGGCTTGGGTCACCTCCAATTCCAACTCATAACTCAGCACCCTATATAACTCAGGCTCTACTTCCTCATATTTCAGAGCCTCCCTGCTCTCAGATATTTGTGCCTGCCATTTTGGTTCTGCTCTGCATTAAACTCCATTGACTTTTCCATTTTCCTCAAAAAATCCAGACATACTTGGCATTTTCTAAATTTGATAACTTCACTGCAATTTTTAAGGTTTGGAGGGGTCACACATTGTTCCCCAAGTAGATTTCTAATATCTTGCTGTCCCCCACCCCTTTCACTCTGTTCCTTTTCACAGTCTGCACTCCCTCCCTGAGATCCAACCCTTCATACCTAGCTATGTGAGTTTTTGGGTTTTTTTTTTTGAGGGTTTTATATATAAATGGCAGACACCTGCCAGGCTAATCTGGAATTTTCTCTCTAGTAATCTGGTAGGTGCTCAATAAAATTTATTTATTTTTAAAATATATTTTTAGATGTTGATAGACCTCTATTTATTTCTATGTGGTGTTCAGAATCGAATCCAGTGCCTCACACATGCTAAGCAAGCACTCTACCACTGAGCCACAACCCCAACCCCATCAATAAAATTTATTTCTGTTTAAAGCTTAAGACTTCACTAAGGCTTTTGGAACACCCTATGTTTTAGGGAACATGCCAAGGACAACACTAAAATTTCCTGAAGCTTCCAAGATGGAGGATGTATCACACTCACCTACTCATCTACTTTCTTCACTGGCAACTTGGAAGGCAGACTGCACTAATATACCTGGGACAGAAAAACATGTTTTTAAGGTAAGCGTGAATGCCACAGCACATCTGGGAGTGTTTCCTCACAGAGGCACAGATGATTTCACTGATTGGGATGAGTAAGCGGTGACAAGAAGATCCTGTAGCAACACATACTTAAGATGTAGCTTGTATGTAATTATACTCCTCTTCAGCCCATGTGATTTCGTACTTCAAAAGTGACTGGTCCTATAATCCATTTGTAAGTATTTTTTTCAAACTTGCATGGCAGGAGGCAGGCACCTTGGAGTACAGTGCAGTGGTTAAGAGACATAGGAGACATTCAGATCTGGGTCAGAACCTCATCTTTGACACTTCCTAGCTATATGTCATGTTGGGTTAGTTTGTGTCTTGTAGTCTCATTTTTTTATTTATAACATAGGGGTGATTATATAAATGTTGATGTTCTCTGTATAACTTCACAAAACACATTTTTATTTATTTATTTATTTATTTATTTGGTACTGGGGATTAAACCTAGGGGTGCTTAACCACTGAGCCACATCCCCAGTCCTTTGTATTTTTATTTTTTTAAATTTTGAGATAGGGTCTTGCTAAGTTGCTGAGGCTGGCTTTGAACTTGTGATCCTCCTGCCTCAGCCTCCCAAGTCACTGGGATTACACTACCATGTACACTACCATGCCACGTAAAACACATTTTCAATATTGACATTTAGAGTGATATCAGAGTCCAGATATATATTCAGAATCAATGATGTTACTAAATATATGGAATTCACCATTTAAGACACCTAAACTATGGGGTTGGGGTGTAGTTTTGGTAGAGCATGTGCCTTGCATGAGCAGGGCCCTGAGTTCAATCCCTAACCTAAAACAAAACAAAAACAAAAACAAAAAAAACAAGCAAATAAAAACAAAAACAAAAAACCCCACCTAAACTATAATTCTAATTTAATCTGATTATAAGCACCGAAACTCCTAGTCTTTGAATTAAAACCCCCAAATAAAAACACATTTAACCAGTAAAAACTAAATTACAAATGATTATGTCACCAAAATCTACTGTGGCCAAGGGTTCTCTTAAGCTGGGATACTCCAGCTGGCTTAATTGTATCTTCTCTGCAGTTTTGGAGTGCCCATAATTGCCTGCCCCCTTGTGATTTTGAAGGACAGATGAGTTTCAGGTCCAGTGATACTCTTTTGTGGTCACATTAACAAGGTTCTGAAAACAAGCAAGATACAAACTGCTGTGACAATGTAACCCTCAGCAACTCAAACCACTTCCTTACCTTTAAACTTCTGCTAGAGTTGCAGCATTTTAGGTAAAGTTGGCCACAATGGAAGTGATTACTCGGAACCATATTGCCTAAAAGCAGCATGACAAACCAAGAGACTTTATTCAGATTAAGACTCTAAAATTAAGCCAGTCAAGGTGGCACAATGCCTGTAATCCCAGCGGCTCAGGAGGCTGAGGCAGGAGGATCGCAAGTTCAAAGCAATCTAGGGAGGCCCTAAGCAACTAAGCAACACCCTGTCTCTTAAATAAAATATAAAAAAGGGCTGGGGATGTGACTCTGTGGTTAAGCACCCCTGGGTTCAATCCCCAGTACCCAAAACAAACAAACAAAAAGGACTCTAAGATTATTTAGGCATAGGCAACAAATTTATTTGTAATAAAAATCCTTTAGCCTTTTTTTGTCCTAACTATAGCACTTAATAGTGATTTGTTGTAATTAGATATTTTGATAGAAACTCCTAAAACTTTACATAACTGAATGGGGTTGTTAGAAACTGAAGAAGTTCATTTCCAAGTTTTGAGAATTTTCCATCTCTTAAGAGGTATGGATTTGGGCTGAGGATGTAGCGTAGTGGTACAACACTTGCTTAGCATGCACAAAGCCCTGGGTTCCATCTTTAGCAACACAAAAAGAAAAGTGTGCATTTTTGTACTTCTCTGAAGCATGGTTCCTTTGTTCTGAAAAATCATCCAGTGATCTAACAAATAACAAAATCATCAACTCCCACCCATCCCATCTTGCTCCCATTATCCACAGGACATGATAATATCATGATATTTTTTCCCAAACCTTAACTGAATTGTGAAAGCCTGAATCTATTCCTCTTAGCCATGAAGAACTAAATCTAGGGAAGCATGACACCACCCCCCTCCCCGAGTTATGTATCACCTGCCCTCCCATCTTGCAAATATGCTTCTCATCCTAATCCTCTGCTTCTTCTTTTGTTATTCAAAATTCCACTCCTCTCAGCAACCAAAACCTTCCAGCATGACTTTTCTAGAATGGCCACTATATAACTGTAACACCTTTGTATCTTCAACACCCTTTTGGAGCATTTTCCCACCTCTTTACTGAGAATTTGATTCCCCTCTGAGAACACCATTTCCTTTAGAGCCATGTTTAATGATGGCTACTTCTTCTCCCAACATGCCACATTTTATAGTTCAGGAGGTGTGGTTGGTATCCTCCACATTGGTGAATGCTAACTTCAAGCTATTTCTCCTCCTTTGAGTTCCATACTGTTGGGCTGTGCTAATGTTTCCCCATCTTGGTCCTTGTTGTCTACTGAACTCTTGGTCACTGTTCTATATTCACTGAAGACTTCAGTAACTGGCCCTTGGTCTTCCTCTCTACATCAAGCCTTGCTGCCATCATTCTGGGGACTTCAGTGTGCACATGATCAACACACAGATTACCCTAGCCATTCTATCCCTTGACCGTATTTCCAGTGGCCCTTCCCTCCACACAACCATCCACTCCAACAATCACATTCTGGACCTTGTAGTCAGCAGAAACATATCCAAATTAAAAATTCTCCTTTCTGGGTTTTTGTTGTTGTTTGTTTTGGTATCAGGGATTAAACCCAGGGGCACTTAACCTCTGAGCCACAGATCAAACTGGCTGCTTTTTTAAAATTGAAGTCCATTTTTACATGGAGGAGTAGCTGATGCATGACATGGTGTCACATGCCTATAATCTCAGTGACTCAAGAGGCTGAGGCTGGAGGATTGCAATTTGAGGCCAGTCTCATCAATTTAGCAAAGCCCTAAGCAACTTAGCAAGTCCCTGTCTCAAAATGAAAAATAGAAAGGGCTGGGGATGTGGCTCAGTGATTAAGAGCCCCTGGGTTCACTCCCTAGTACCCCC
>JAJEJO010060300.1:0-50433 GCA_020662805.1 Glaucomys volans | reverse complement strand
GTGTTCCTAAGGTTGCAAAGATGAGTCAAAAAAATTCCCATTAGATTTAGGAACATGAATATCCTGCTGACCTTAAAAGATTTTAGTGGAACAGTAAGGGTGGAATACAAATTATGGTAGACTGAGAAATGAGTGGGGTAGTGAAATAATTGAGACAGTAAGAATAGACAACTCAGCTGGGCATGATGGCACACACCTGTAATCCCAGTGGCCCAGGAGGCTGAGGCAGGAGGATCTCGAGTTCAAAGCCAGTGTCAGCAATTTAGCAACTCAGCAACTCAGGGAGACACTGTCTCTAAATAAAATACAAAAAGGACTGGGGATGTGGCTCAGTGGTTAAGCACCCCTGAGCTCAATTCACCAAATTAAAAAAAAAAAAAAGACAACTCTTTGGAGAAGTTCAACAATGAAAGGAGAAAAGATAGGATGAGAGGTGGAGAGGGAGTCAAGGGAAATTGCTGTAAGGATGTGAGAGACTTGAGCATGTATAAAGGATGATAGGCTGCAGAGAGTAAAGAGGGAGTGACTGAAGAGAGAGGAAATAGTGGGCAAGACTCAGAAGAGGTTGGCATCTGGAGATCCATTGATGATGGGCATGGTGGTGGAAAGGTGATGTGATGTGTGTTCCTGCGCTGGTTGAGTAGGAGTGGTAGAAATTTTGAGGAGCGTGGAAAAGTGTGAAGTTGTCGTTGTAGAAAGTGAGAGGTCAAGCTGGGCATGGTGGCGCATGCCTGTAATCCCAGCAGCTCCAGAGGCTGAGGCAGGAGGATCGCTAGTTCAAGGCCAGCCTCAGCAACTTAGTGAGGGATGAGGATGTGGTTCAGTGGTAAGCACTCTGGGGTTTAATCCGTTACCAAAATTTTTAAAAAAAGTGAGAGGTAAAACACCAAAGAGGATGGGCGCGGTGGCGCACACCTGTAATCCCAGCACTTGGGAGGCTGAGGCAGGAGGATCATGAGTTCAAAGCCAGCCTCAGCAACTTAGCAAGGCCCTAAGCAACTCAGTGAGACCCTGTCTCTAAATAAAATACAAAAATAGGGCTGGGGATGTGGCTCAGTGGCCGAGTGCCCCTGGGTTCAATCCCCAGTGCCAAAAAAAAAAAAAAAAAAACCCAAAGAAACAAGCAGTCTGGCCAGGCAGCATTGATCTCATCCATTCCAATCGCTTCTACCCTCTATGGATTGCTGGTTCCCAGACTGTCCTTCCAGCCTATGCATTTCCCCTGACCTCCAGATTCACACACCTAACTGACCCTTGGATATCATGCAAGCAATGTCACTCACCATGTGCCCAACTTCTTTTCTGAATAGCACTCATCACCTAATAGTCTACATATTTCACTCTATTGCTTATTTTCTGACTTCCCTTCTAGAATGTAAGCTCTCCCCAAGACCGTGCACCTTTGTTTTTTACATAGATGTACCACAGTTGGGCCTGAATTATGGCCCTCCTCAAATTTGTATGTTGAAGTCCTAATGCCTAGTAGCTCAGAATGTGACTGTATTTGAGATAGGGTCATTAAAGAGATAATTAGGGTAAAATGAGGTCATATGGGTGGGTTCTAATCTAATCACCTGGTGTTCTTATATGAAGAGGAGATTAGGATACAGCCACACAGAGAGAGGACCATGTGAAGGCACAGAGAGAAGGCTATCATCTGCCAGCCAAGGACAGAGGACTCAGGAGAAAAGAATTCTGCTGACACCTTGACCTCCAGAACCATAAGACAATAAATTTGGGTTGTTTAAGCCACCCAGTGTGCCATACCTTGTTACTGAACGGCCCCAGAAACTGATACAACCCCGAACACCTACAATAGCTCCTGGCATGTAGTAAGGGCTCAGCAAATATTTGGAAACTAAGAGATAAATGTAAGGCCCTGAGTGTTCTTGACCCTGCTGACCTCTCTGATCTCATCTCCAGTAACTTTCCCCTTTGATCTTTCAACTCTGTCTGAACAGGACTTTTTGGAACTCCTGAGGTGTTCTACTCTTTTCACGACCTTTACACACTGTGCTCTCCTTCTCGAGGGTTCTCCCTCTCATCCCAACCCTAGCACCACAAGTCCCTACTATTCATCCTTCAGCTCTCAAATGAAAAATACTTTTCAACTGTATTAAGTGAAGTATAATTAACATAACTGACATACCATACATTTCTCTAAAGTGTACAATGTGATAAGTTTTGACATATATACATTCACGAAATCAAGATAGTGACCATATTCATCACCCCAAAAGTTTGCTGGTGTCCCTTCATCATCCCTTTCGTGGGCTGCCCCCTCCCTCCATCATTCAGGTGTGATGGGCTGACAGATTTGGCTCCATGGAAGTGTTACAGACCAGGCTATGTGGGCAATGACTAAACAGACTCCCTTTTGCTCTGAGACTCCATGCTATGTAGGAAATGAGCTTCTCCCATGGGAACACCCCACCTCTGTACCCATCAACAGTCACTTAGCATGACATGTTTAACAATGCAAAATGGCAATTCTTATATGATGAAAAATTGTTCTCTTTTGATTCCTATGTTAGTAGTCATTAGTCACCATTCTTTAGTTTGTACCTAGGTAAGGGTCATTTTGACCCACTTCTCCCTCTGCTGATGATTTCATGATATAAGTTTGTAATTTCCAGTCATAGCAACAGACACTTATGATTAATGTAATTTTTGGTATAAGAACCCCTGCAACCCTATGGTTGGGGCTGTTCTCCCAATAGCCATTTTTTGGGACATTGTGTGAGACAGTCAGCTGGCCGGCTTAATAAAAACTCTCAAATTTGGACTTCTCAGTGGCGCACGGTCTGTTATTAAGTTGCGCCCCATAACACAGGTAAACGCTGATTTGCTTTCTGCAGCTATAGATTAATTTGCATTTTCTAGAGCCTTGTGTAAATGGATTAACATATTATATATTTTTGGGCTGGCTTCTTTGACTCAGTGCAATTACTTTGAGGCTCCTGTATGTTTTTGTATGTATCAGTACTTCGTTCCCTTTTACCACTGAGCAGCATTCCATTGTATAGCTACCCCATAGTCTGCTTATCTGTTCACCAAATAATGGACATTTGTGCTGTGTTGGCATCAGGCCATTTTGCTGCTGCCAATATTCGGCCCCCCCACACCACTTTACAACCCAGATTGTTAGCCCCTGAACTTCCTAGTCAGTCATTGGTCCAGATCGTTAGCCTGTGAACCTCCTTGTCAGCAATTGACCTGATCTCCCCCAGCCCGGAGAGCGGATACTCTGGTTGTCCATCTCTCTCTCTCTCTCTCTCTCTCACCCTGCGGGCAGACACTCTGCCTGTCTGCTTAATAAAATCTCTTGCGTGAGTTCCCGAATCTGGAGTGGTTTTCTGGGTGCTTTCATTGGTGCCATGACTCGGATGGGCTCTTCCACTGCCCATATGATTAGGCGAGTGGAACCCCATCTGATGCCCCAGAACCCTGGACACTGGTCTCACCTTCCATTCGCCTGGACGCTCTCCTCCACAGCCATCACCAGCTTCAGATGGGTGAGTTTTCCCCTAGGTCGACTTAAACACTCCTCTGCTGACCTGAGACGCGACTGTTGATCCTCTGGTGCCTTAAGGTGGTTGAGGAGTGGGGTTCCCCCAGCCACGACTTTTACAGTTAGGGCTGGTCCCCTTGGTTGACCTTATCTGACAGGTGGGTCCCCGATCTTGATGGTGGAAATTCTGTCTCAGGTTTGAGGCTCATCTTTGCGCGCGCTCTCTCTCTCTCTCTCTCTCTTTCTCAAATCCTGATGTCTGATTCTCAACTCTCTCGGCTTTTGCCCGGCACACACTGATGGTCGGGTGATGACCCCCGTCACTGTGCTGCCTTCTGGTCTCTAGCAAACTAGTCTGTGACCTCAGGACACCTTGAACAGTGACTTGGCTGTATCAGTCTCCACCATGGGATCTGGGTTCTCCATTCTGGCAGATTCACCCTTACCTAAAACCACTGAAACTTATTTGCTTGCGTCATGATATTTGGTCACCATATCCTTTAGATAATCAACTCAAAATGTCCATGTAATGGCATACAACTTCTGTGAGTGAGCAGGCAAGTGGAAAGAGATTTTTTATCTTCAAGCTCTCTCTTTCTTGTGCACTCAATCTGATCTTTGCTCTTCCTGCAAACCCAAACACCTCCTTTCGGCTCACTTTCTCTCTATCTCTCTATCCCTTCCTCCCTCTCCCTCCCTCTCTCTGCTCCCCCAGATCAGAACACCCCAGAACTGCACATGGGCTTGCAGCGCCTCACCCACACAGTCTTCCCAGTTTCCAGCTTTGCGTACTCAGAGCACCGACATGGCTTTTAGCCCACAAGCCGTGCCTACTGGAGCAAGCCACTCAGGTCAAGCTTGAGTTCCAGTTGCCTCAAGCTTCCCTGGCTTGGCCCTCTCTGCACCATGGGCGTTGCACACCCAGGATGCCACAGAGTCCCAGTTTGCTGCTGCTGCTTGTCCTTGCCTCACACTGCTGCCTTGGCTCAGAGCGCAGGCTCTTCCTCTTCGGTCAGCCCGACTTCTCCTACAAATAGCAGTTGCAAACCCACCCCAGCCAACCTGCAGCTGTGTCATGTCATTGAGTACCAGAACACGCGGCTGCCCAACCTGATGGGCCACAAGACCATGAAGGAGGTGCTGCAGCAGGTGGGCGCCTGGATCCTGCTGGTCAGGAAGCAGTGCCACCCGGACACCAAGAAGTTCCTGTGCTTGCTTTTCACTCCTGTCTGCCTCCACGACCTAGATGAGACCACCCAACTGTGCCACCCACTCTGCGTGCAGGTGAAGGACTGCTGCACTCTGGTGATGTCTGCCTTCAGCTTCCCCTGGCCGAATGCTCGAGTGCGATCATTTCCCACAGGACAACGACCTCTGAGTTCCCCTCTCGAGTAGCGACCACCTCCTGCCCACAACTGAGAAAGCTCCAAAGGAATGAGACTCTGCACCCCTAACCAGCAGGAAGAAGCCTCAGAAGAAAGACTATCATCCCACCCCCTGTATCTATAAAAACAAAAAGGGAGGAATGTTGGCATCAGGCCATTTTGCTGCTGCCAGTATTCTGCACAAAACCACTTTACAACCCAGATTGTTAGCCCTTGAACTTCGTAGTCAGTCATTGGTCCAGATCATTAGCGTGTGAACCTCCTCATCAGGAATTGCCCCAATTGTCATTAGCCTGTGAAATTCAACTACTTAAGAGAAGCTCCCTGGCCATTCTCTCTCTCTCTCTCTCTCTCTCTCTCTCTCTCTCCCCCCCCTGAGAGCACACATCTCTGTGTCTCACTCTCTCATCTCTCTCTCTCTCTCTCTCACTGTTACTCTCACTCGCTCTCTCACTCTCACTCTCACTTTTTCTCATTCACTCTCTCTCTCTCACCCTCTCACCCTGCGGGCAGACACTGCCTGTCCGCTTAATAAAATCTCTTGTGTGAGTTCCCATGTCCAGAGTGGTTTTCTGGGTGCTTTCATGCTGTTTATGGTTTGCAGATATAACCAATAAAACTTCTATGACCATTTATGTACAAACAGGTTTAATCCTATGTTTTTCTCAGAGTAATATTTTCTAGCTTCCATGTTAAATTAAGTCTCCCTTTTCTGCTCTCCCATTTATTCATGTCTTCTCTGTCTAGATAGATGTGCTCTGCTGCGAAGAAATGTTGTGTTGGTTTGGAAGAAAGCATTGGATAAATAACTCAGGATAAAGAGAACCACAGTGAAACAAGATTTCTTTTTCTTGAATAAGATGGGGATAAGTGGAAGGAAAGAACAAAATCTTTGGATTCATCTATTATACTTTGACAGATACATGACAGATGGAAAATTTCAAAGGCTGGGCTGGTGGAGCACTTCTGGAGCACATGCCAAGGGCCTGAGTTCAATCTCCGGCACCACAAACAACTTATTGGCACCAGTGTATTGGGCTTTTCTTCTGAAAGATGGATAGAAGATAATGAGATCAATTTTGACTAGCTTTTTGCAGTACTGGACATTGAACCTGAGGCTTTGTATTCTAGGCAAGCACCCTACCACTAAGCTACACCTGAGGCACACTATACTTTTTTTTTCAACTGGGGATTGAACTCGGGGGCACACGGCCCCTGTGCCACACCCCCAGCCCTATTTTGTATTTTGTTTAGAGACGTCTTACCAAGTTGCTTAGCACCTTACCCATACTGAGGCTGGCTTTGAACCTGTGATCCTCCTGCCTCAGCTTCCCGAGCTGCTGGGATTACAGGTGTGTGTCACTGCGCCTGGCTACACACTATACTTGTATTTTTTTAAAAAAATTTTTAGTTGTAGATGGACATAATAACTTTATTTTTATGTGGTGCTGAGGATCAAACTCAGTGCCTCACACATGCTAGGCAAGTGCTCTACCACTGAGCTACAACCCTAGCCTCTAAGCTGTATTTTTAAAAAGGTCTATTGCTATGATTTCTGCTTGTTGGAGAGTCCTACCATTTAGGTGACTTTCCTCTATCCTTGAAGCAAATATCCACTAGCTATGACCCTCTACTCTCTCCATTCTTCTTGAATCACCCCTTCCCCAAAAGAAGCCCCCTTCCCCCACTTTGCCAATCTGTTCCCTTCCCAGTTCTCTCTCCTCTTCTGGCTGTTTGCTGGATTCAGCAACCCAGGACCCAGTCACCCAATAGAGATGAGAGACCCACCCAGCAGCCTGGCTCAAGTTCCAGGCATACAGAGCCCTGTTTCCAATCCTGCTGCTCCTAAAAATATACCCAACCATTGGCAGGTGGCTGGGCTATTTTCAACCTTGGGGGCCTCAGGAATCAAGGGATTCCTGCCAGGCCAGGAAGCAAAACAGCAAACCCCTATTGGTGGGCTTTGGCTAAGAACAGTTGTGTGTGGCATGGGTTCAACTGAGTCTCGATTGTCTGTATTTATGGCATTGCCTTTTTACCATTTCCCTTTTGAGGCTCAATTATATTTTCCAGTTCTGCCCTAAAACATGAACTTGGGATGTCACATGCAGATTTTGGGAGCGAGGGATGGGGGGCAGCATCTTTTTCCCATTTGCCCAATTCCATGTAATTCTTAAGATGTGGACAGCCTATGATGTAACACTCAGAGACTTCAAGTTTCTCTACATTTCAGGCTTAAACATCACACGTCTAGAAAGTGGGCCAAGGTGCCTGTTTCTGCTGGCAAAAGTAACGTACTATTCTTCTCATACCCATTTTATAGAGGAGGTGACCTGAAGAACAGAGAGGTTAAGTAACTGATCCAAGTGCACACAACTAAAAAGTGGAAAGCCTGAGCCAGGATACAGCTCAGATCTGTCTGATTCCAAAGTTTATGCTCTTAATCACGTGTCTCTGGAATTGTGGTCCTCAAGTTGTCTCCCACATCAGAATTTGCATCTCTGTTTATTATCTTTATAGTACCCAAGAATACTGTTTTCATTGTTTTAGATCTAAGAGAAAAGAACAGAGATCAACCAAATGCATAAATGATATATTGACTCCAAACAAAGGGAGATAATACCATCATCAATTTGGAGGAACTATTTTAATAATGCACATACCAATATTCACATTGAAGCAAGTGGTTTTGCTTCAGTAAAACAACACCATCCATCATATTAAATTCAAGTTTGTAACCTGAATTGTATTGAATTTTTTAGTTTTGTTTGCATTTAGTATGCAAAATCATTCTGAATGTATAGTTGTTTAACTGTTATAAGCATAAGGAGTTTACATCTCATTTCATGTTATCATATGTTTAGGTAATGTTGTAAAACATCAACCTTGATGGTCTGAAGTAATTCTTTTCCAATTGAGAATGTCCCCATGATGCTCATGTTTGAGAAACTTCTACACAGTTGAAGACTGCAAAGAACTACATGACTGTCCAGGGATTTTTATTATTAGAATTTTGTTTTTGTTGCCATTATTACCTTGGTGATATCTCACAGATTCAAGGTGACCCTGGCCTCCCTTCAACCACTGGTGCGTATACACAATAAAGCTACAAGTCTTTGACATTCCTTAACTATTCGGTCTAGTTAATGTATCTTAGTAATTTGTGTTTTATACTGTTGCTAAACAGTTTGTACTATTTTCTCAGTTGTTTCTCTAAACAAAAATGGCGCTTTGGCAGTACTTAAGGTGAGAAAAGAAAAAGAAAGGAATGGCTCCTATTTTCTTTCACTACATCTAAATTGCATATAACTTCTATTTTTTGTCTCTTTCAAACATGGATGTAGTTATAAAATTTGTTAAGAGCATTCAGAATGATTCTCCACTCTCTACCTTCCCAAAATTAAACAAATAGAGTGAAATCAAAGCTCCTCACTCCATCCCAAAAGTAAAGGGAAATATTTGGGGCAATACAGATTGGGTCTGAAATTCTGGCTTAAGTACTTGTAAGCAAATCCACCTGAGACTCAGTTTCCTTATATGTAAAATGAGGATAAGATATGCCAATCTCACAGGCCATAGTATAGATGAAAGTAAATGAAATCATGTACATATATCATCTAGACTGTACCTATCAAAAAGAGGCATTTGCTGCTTGTGGGGCCTCATGCCTGCAATCCCAACTACTTGGTAGGTTGGAGCAAGAGGATCAGAGGATTGCAAGGTGGAGGACAGCCTGGCAACTTAGTGAGACACTATCTCAAAATAAAATTAAAAAGGGCCTGTGTGGTGGTACACACCTGTGATCCCAGCTGATGGCTCTGGAGCCTGAGGCAGGAGGATTGTGAGTTCAAAGTCAGCCTCAGCAACTTAGAGAGGCACTAAGCAACTCAGTGAGACCCTGTCTCTAAATAAAAGACAAACTAGGGCTGGGAATGTGGCTCAGTGGTGGAGTGCCCCTGGGTTCAATAACCTGCTACCAAAATAAATAAATAAATAAATAAATTTAATTTAGTGAAAAAGGGCTGAGGTTGTAGCTCAGTGCTAAAGCACTTACCTAGCATACACAAGGCCCTGGGTTCAATCTCTGCAATCACACAACATACAGACAGAAACAGAAGATGCTCAGAAAAAAATTCATTATTATCATCTTCAAATCTCTCCAGCACGGCACAAATATTTGATTAACTTGTTAATGATCTCTGACTACAGAGGCTATTTTATTCTTTTTGTTCTCATTCTTTCAGAACAGACATATAGAAAATTTACTTAAGACATAATGTTAAGCCAAAAAGTTTTTTTAAAAGGTTGAGAGGAAATAAGTGTTTGTACCACTGACTCGTAACAGAGGCTGGGTCCTTATCCTCCTCACTATGATATATCCAGGCCTTAGAACATTGGTATGACTTTCAAAATGCATATTTGTTTTTTTGTTTTTGTTTTGTTTTGTTTTGTTTTGTTTTTTTGGTACTGGGGATTGAACCCAAGGGCGCTCCACCACTGAGCCACATCCCCAGCCCTATTTTTTTCATATTTTATTTAGAGACAGAGTCTCACTGAGTTGCTCAGGTCCTCGCTAAGTTGCTGAGGCTGGCTTTGAACTCGCGATCCTCCTGCCTCAACCTCCCAAGTGCTGGGATTACAGGCGTGTGCCACCTCGCCCACTTCAAAATGCATATTTGAATGAACAAATGAACTATGGAAAACTCTGGAAGCAAATGACTATGGACTGAAGGAGGCATCCAGGGATAAAAATGATTGGATTGAGTTACAGCAAAGGATTGGGTAACTATTCCTCCCTCCCTTTTATTTCTTTTCTTTTCTTTTTATTTTTTTTGAAACCAGGGATTGAACCCAGGGGCACTCAACCACTGAGCCACATCCCCAGCCCTATTTTGTATTTTATTTAGAGACAGGGTCTCACTGAGTTGCTTAGTGCCTTGCCCATGCTGAGGCTGACTTTGAACCCACAATCCTCCTGCCTCAGCCTCCCGAGCTGCTGGGATTACAGGCGTGCCCCACCACGCCCAACTCCTCCCTCCCTTCCTTTAAAAAAAATTTTTTTTAGTTGTGGATGGACATAATACTTTTATTTATTTTTGTGTGGTACCAAGGATGGAACCCAGTGCCTCACATGTGCTAGGCAGGTGCTCTGCCACTGAGCTACAATCCCAGCCCCTTTGTACTTTCTGAAAGATTTTAATGTTATATTTACAATTAAAACATGGGGAAATGAATGTGCTATGTTTGCGTTCCAGAAAAGTGCACATTAATTATTTCAGGGAGGCAGACCAAAGGAGCCACAAATGTATTATTAAATTATAATCCACATTAAGCAGGCTTTACTGGGAATGTTCCTTGATTTTTTTTAATTGTGCTCTAAGGAGGAAATATTTAGAGCACTTTGAAGCATTCATGCTTGTCAAATAAACATAAAATTAAGGGGCAATTTGGCACTGGGTGAAATGTCATGCATGTTTCAACCTGAGAACCTAATAGAGCTGTTGTAGAGAGCTTGATAAGTGAATTTATTACAATCTGTTCTTGAAATAACTTATTTTTAGTGTATAGACAATGGATCATATTCTAAGCTTTTGTGTTTGGACTCTTAAAGTTTGGGATGTTCTTTGAAAGTATTCAAACTTCCCATTTTACAGATGAGAAAATTAGGCCCAGTTGGGGGATGTGACTTGCTCAACATCCCTCTCCCAATTGCTTGAGTTTTCAAAGGGTTTTGCCACACCTTCTGGTGTGTCAGGTTCTCCATGTGCAAATTTGGTTTAATTATGGGAACAAACTCATTCAAGGGTGTTGTTTAAGAAGTAAAACGGGATTCACCAGGCGCAGTGGTGCACACCTGTCATCCCAGCAACTCAGGAGGCTGAGGCAGAAGGATCGAGAGTTCAAAGCCAGCCTCAGCAACTTGTAAGGCCCTAAGCAACTCAGTGAGACCCTGTTTCTAAATACAACACAAAATAGGGCTGGGGATGTGGCTCAGTGGTTAAGTGCCCCTGGGTTCAATCTCTAGTACAAACAAACAAACAAAAAAGAATTAAACAAGATAAATTGGTCTTCATTAAGTGTTACCTATTATTATCTTTATTGTAATAAGCTCTTGGAATCTTCTCCACAGCCTGGGAAGGCAGACAGCATAGACCTTGCTTGCCATCATTTTACCCATGAGCATATTGAAAGATCGGAGGGTTAAATGTCTCATTTGGTTCTAAGTAGCACAATTGCATCTGAAATTCTGGTACTGTGTACCTGGTGCATTGGCCAACACCTTCAAAATCTTTTCCAACTCTAAAATTCTGTGGTTTCTCCTTAAAAGAGTCTTATGGTCAACCTTTGAAAACCTTTCATCTCGTTTTGTCTCAGAGGACAAGATAGCAAAGCTTATGCTTACACTAGGTGACACTGAAGGGAGCCAGTGTTACTGAACTAGGCCCGTTTTGCCCATCACTGAAACAGAGTTTTAAGAAAGAAAGAGTTTCAAGGGCTGGGGATATAGCTCAGCTGGTAGAGTGCCTGCCTCATAGGCACAAGGCCCTGGGTTCAAGCCCCCACACCACCCAAGGGGAAAAAAAAAGTTTATTTGGAAGGTGGGAGAGCCAAATCTCAAAAAAATATATTGAAACAGCCAGGTTATTGTGGCTCACACCTGTAATCCCAGTTTAGGAGGTAGAAGCAGGAGGATTACAAGTTCAACGTCAGCCTGGACAATTTATTGAGACCTCCATTTGAAAATAAAAATAAAAAGGGCTAGGAATGTAGCTCAGTGGTAAGGTGCCCCTGAGTTTGATACCCAATACCACCAAAAAATGCCTAATTTTGACTTTGACTTGACATGCTCACTTTATAAATTACATTCACATTAGATGCAACACTTCAATGCCACTAGTGCTACCCCTACTACTAATAGTTATCATTTACTGAGCAATTACTACCTGACAAAGTGCTGTGTTAAGTCCTTTTAAAATTGCATTATCTCATTTAACTACTATAACAATCCTTTGAGATAGGCACTTAATTATCCCCATCTTAAGTGAGAATTTATAATACCAGTCGTAGTAATAATACAATAATTGTAACCTCTTGAATATCTGATACCTCAGAGAGATCACTTGTCCAAAGTCATTTTTTTTTTTTTGGTACTGGGGATTGAACCCAGGGGCACTTCACCACTGAGCCACATCCCCAGCCCTATCTATTTTTTTGTATTTTATTTAGAGACAGGGTCTCACTGAGTTGCTTAGGGCCTTGCTAAGTTGCTGAGGCTGCCTTGAACTCGCGATCCTCCTGCCTCAGCCTCCCAAGTGCTGGGATTACAGGCGTGTGCCACCGCACCCGGCTCCAAAGTCATTTTTTAAATTTTTAAAAAATATTTAGTTGTAGAGGAACACAATACCTTATTTTACTTATTTATATGGTGCTGAGGATCAAATCCAGTGCCTTACACATGCAAGGCAAGCGCTGTACCACTGAGCTGCAACCCCAGCCCATCCAAAGCTTTTTAATAGCTCTTAAGTATGAGACCCAGAGTTAGAGCCCACCCACATTGGTGAGGCTGTACATGAATCACTCATAAAATGAGTGATGAGCACTGAGAAGTAAATTCTTATTGATCATCATATTTTCATCATATTATTTTTTAGTTGGTGAGAATCAAACCCAGAGCCTCACACATGTTAGGCATGTGCTCTACCACTGAGCTACATCCCCAGCCCTAGTCACTCTATCTTTATAGGAAGTGTTGCGATTTAGATATGAGGTGTCCCCCAAAAGTTTGTGTTGATGCAGGAACATTCAGGTGAAATGATTAGATTATGGGTGCTGTAAGCCAATCTGTCTCTCCTAGTTTGAATGGACTGACTGGGTGATAACTGTAGGCAAGTGGGGTATGGCTAGAGTAGCTATGTCATGGGGGCAGGCTCTGGAGGGATGCATCTTCCCCATGGCCCCACCCTCTTCTCTCTCTCCTTCCCAGCTGCCACCTGGGGGGCTGCTTCTCTGTAATGCCCTTCCCCCAGGATGCACCTCGTCATTGCTCTGCCTCACCTCAAGCCCAGAGCAATGGAGTTGGCCAACTACAGACCAAGACCTCTGAAACCGTGAGCCCCAAATAAACTTTTCATCTTGTAAAGTTTGTTAGTTGTAGAGGAACACAAAACCTTTATTTTACTTATTTATATGGTGCTGGCTAAAACTGAAGTTTTGTCTAAAAGCCCTAAAATGTTGTTTGAATTGGGAACATTTATTTGAGAACAGACATTTAAATCCTGGTCAACAGGCATGGTGTCAAACACTTGTAATACAGTGACTCAGGAGGCTGAGGCAGGAGGTTCACAAATTTGAGGCCAACTTCAGCATTTTACTGATACCCTGTCTCTCAAAATAAAATGCACTGGGGATGTAGTTCAGTGGCAAAGTTACCCTTGGGTTCAATCTCCAGTACCAAAAAAAAAAAATTCTGATCAAGACCCAAATGGTGGGCTGGTATGTAGCTCAGTGCAAAGCGTTTGCCTCACATTTGCAAAGCCCTGGGTTCAATCCCTGGTTCCAAAAGAGACATAACCCACACAAAAAAAAGACCCAAATGGCTTCCCTGTCACCCTGACAGTTGTTGAGCTGAATTGTGTTTTTTCGGAAACTATTTGTATTGGTGCTTTTTTTTTTGAACCGGGGATTGAACTCAGGGGCAGTCGGCCACTGAACCACATCCCCAGCCCTATTTTGTATTTTATTTAGAGACAGGGTCTCACTGAGTTGCGTAGGGCCTCGCTAAGTTGCTGAGGCTGGCTTTGAACTCGCTATCCTCCTGGCTCAGCCTCCCGAGTCGCTTGGATTACAGGCATGCACCACCAAGCCTGGCTTGTACTGGTGCTTTTTAAAAAAGTTGTTTTGTGCCAGGCATGGTGATGTACACCTATAATCCCAATGGCTCAGGAGGTTGAGGCAGGAGGATCGAAGTTCAAAGCCAGCCTCAGCAATTTAGCAAGTCCCTGAAGAACTCAGAGTGATCCAGTCTTTAAATAAAAATTTAAAAGGACTGGGGATGTGGCCCAGTGGTTAAATGCCTCTGGATTCAATCCCCAGTAAAAAGGAGAAAAAAAGTTGTTTTGTGAAGTGACTATTGTTTTTTTCTATTAATGAACATCTGTTTGATGGAAGCAATCCCTGAAGTTTTGAAAATCAGATAATTTCTGAAACTCTGATAAGAGTTTGTTCATGAGCTTTAAACTGATTTCCATTCTGCAATGGGCTAGAAATTTGGAGACCAGTTTCTGCAATAACACTCTGGGTGACCGAGGGCAACCCATCTCCCCTCTATGGTCCTCAGTTTTCTTTCCCTAACATTCAGATTGTATTTTAAGGTCCCACCCAGTTCCAATTTTAAGAGTTGAAATATTCCTGGATTTTCTTAAATACCTGGATCATTCTAGTCCTTATAGATGGTTACTTTTATTATTTACTAAATATAATTATTGGCTAGGATGTTGTATTAGTCAGAGTTCTCTAGAGGAACAGAATCAACAGGAAGTGTGATTATAAAAAGGAGATTTAGTAGATTGACTTACACGACCAGAAGCTGGATAGTCCACAATGGCCGTCTGCAGCTGGAGAGCTGGAGGAACCAGTAGGTGCGCAGTCCAAGAGGTAGAAGCCCCAGAACAAGAGGGATCAACGGTGCTACCACAGTCTAAGACCAAGGTTTCTGGAAACTCCCTGAAGAATCACTGGCAGAGTCCGCTTTGGAAGAGTAAAGGAGCGAGAGTCTGATGTCTTCAGGTGATCACAGCAAGAAGAGCCAAGCTTACATCTGGTGCTGCTTCCTTGTTCTTCCAGCTTTTATTCCATCCAAGCCTCCTACCTAAAGGATGGTACTGCCCATGCTTAGGGAGGGGCTCCACTTTAGTTCAGTATCCCACATGCCAATCATTCCTAGACACACCCTCATGGACACACCCAGAAGCTTCTTAATCTTTGGCATCTCTTAAACCAATCAAGTTGACCATTACAGATGTGAGAGAGGCCATTTTTCACAGTGACTACCTGCAGGAGCCCATCGACCCCGCATGCAACAATGCAGTGAATTTTCTGAACAATTGTGAAAAATGCTTTAAAAATATATGTTCCCGGCCGGGCGCAGTGGCTCACGCCTGTAATCCAAGCGACTTGGGAGACTGAGTCAGGAGGATCGCGAGTTCAAAGCCAGCCTCAGCAACTTCACGAGGCCCTAAGCAACTCAGTGAGACCCTGTCTCTAAATAAAATACAAAATAGGGCTGGGGATGTGGCTCAGTGGCTGAGTGTTCCTGAGTTCAATCCCCAGTTCCAAAACAAACAAACAAGCAAACAAACAAAAAAACAGTAGAGGATGTGACTCAGTGGTTAAGCACCCCTGGATTCAATCCCTGGAACCCAAAAGAATAAAAGAAAACCTGGGGAAGAGCATTCCAAGCGGAGGGAACCTTAAGTACAAAGGCCCTGAAATATATAGAAACTATTTAAAATTTAGGTTCATTGTGTCATTCAACAATGAAGTTGAATGAGAAGTCAACCTCAGGTTGATGGGTTGGTTGGTTAGTTGGTTGGTTGTTGGTTGGTTGGTTCTGCCATCTGGGCTCCAAGAGAAATGACTAATTTCTAGTCAGGATGTTCAATCAAAGAAGAAATTCTGAGAAGATAATGCCCTCTAAGGACATCCCTGGTGTAGAGAGGCCTGGATACCAGAAGGTGGGAAGGGTTCAACCTTGAACTAGGGAGCCAGTGTCCCTCTGGAAAAAAGATCATGAATGCAAAGACAGTTTTTTTCAGACATCTCTGATGGTCCTATTGTGGTAGGGAGAAAAATAGTCCCTGGCAGATGTTCATTTTCTAATCCCCAGCATCTGTGAATATATTGTCACATGGCAAGGAGGTTTCTAATTAGCTAACCCTGAGATCAGGAGGTTATTCTGGTTTATCCAGGTGGGCCCAATGTAAGGACAAGGTCCTTATAAGTGAAAGGAGGCAGGAGAGTCTGTGTCAGATTGATTTGATGTGAGAAAGACTTGACCTATTCCTTTGAAGACAGGAAGAGGGTCACAAGCCAGGGAATGTGGTGGCCTCTAGAAGCTGCACAAAGCAAGGAAATGATGTTCTTCTGGCACCTCTACAAAGGAGTGAAGGCTTGCACCTTAAATCTATCAGCAAAAGTAAATAAAGTAAGGAAGATCAGAAGATCAAAGGCTTTCCTCTCTCTCTGGCTTCATATTACTGGTCAGTAGAATAGTGGATGTTTATTGGTCTGTGGTGTTAAAACCTTTTCAGCTATTGTGATGGTTAATTTTGTGTTTTAACTTGACTGGGCCACAAGGCCAAGAATGTTTGATCAAACATATTCTGGATGTGTCTGTGAGGCCATTTTGGCATGAGATTAATATTAAACCAATAGACTGAGTAAAGCAGATAACCCTCTCTACTGTGGGTAGGTCTCATTCAATCAGTTACAGACCTAAATAGAACAAGAAGGCCAAGCCTCCCCAGACTCAGAGAAACTCTTCTTGCCTGGTGATCTTGTTTCTAATTTTTTTTGGGGGGGGGAGTCTTGTTTGTTTTTGTTTTGTTTTGTTTGGTACTGGGGATTGAAGCCAGGGGCACTTTACCACTAAGCCACATCCCAAACCCTTTTTGTATTTTATTTTGAGACAGGGTCTTGCTAAATTGCTAAGGTCCCCGCTAAGTTGCTGAGGCTGGCTTTGAACTTGTGATCCTCCTACCTCAGCCTCCCGAGTTGCTGGGATTACAGGCATGCACAACCACCCTTGGCTGCCTGGTCATCTTTGAACTGGGACATTGGCTTTTTCTTACCTTTGGACTCAAACTGAAACATCATCCTGGGTCCCCAGCTCATTGACTCCACATGCAGACTCTTGGGGCTTGTCGGTTTCTATGATCACATGATCATATAAGAAATCTCTTATTGGGTTTGTTTCTCTGGGGAACCCTGACTAATGCAGCCAGAAAAGTTCAATATCAGTAATGGATTAAAGTGAAAATGTGTCAGTTGTCACAGTGTTGGGTGGGCCTGAAGCAATCTGTCAAAGTCCCTCTCTCCCTCTGGGTTCCAGATTTTGAATGAAAGCCATTCATCCACAGCATCACTTAGCTCTTAAATTTGATGTTTGTTTCTTTTTGTCTTTAAAGTGCAAATTGAAAATTACAAGTATTCCAGCGTATTCTCTTACCTTTATTCTCACTTATATTAGTTTCCTACTGCTACTGTAACAAATTACCACAAACTTAGTAGCTTATAACAATATAGATGTATTATCTTCAGTTGTGGAGGTCAGAGTCCAAAACAAGTGTCATAAACTAAAATCAAAGTGTTGCTCTGTTTGCTTGTCTTTTCTGCTTCCTAGAGGTCACCTTCTCCTTGGTCCTGACCTCTTTCTCCATCTTCAAAGCCAGCAGTGCAGCAGCATCAAATCTCTTTTTGATGCCAACCCCCTTCTCCATTTTTCAATTATAAAGGGCTCTCATGATTACACTGGGCATACCTGAACAATCCAGGATAATCTTCCCATCTCGGCGAATTAGGAACTTAATTTCATCTACAACCTTAATTTCCTATTGCTATGTACCTCACAGCTTCTGAGGATTAGGGTAAAGTTTATATCTTTGGGAGACATTATTTTGCTTATCACACCATTCCTTAATGGTGGTCACTAATAATAGTTTATTTCAGAAACATTCTCTGTATATACAAGTGTTCATTCATGTATAACACACACATTCATGCACATATGCAGATGTTTTAAGTGCAATATTATTCTCTAGCTTTCCTTTTCTTCAATTAAAATACATTTTGATCTTCCCCTATAGATCCTCCCATTTTTTCCATGCTGAGGATTGAATTTAAGGATGCTCTACCATTGTGGTACATCTCCAGGCCCTTATTTTTTTATTTTGAGACAGGGTCTCACTAAGTTGCTGAGGGTCTTGCAAGTTTTCCCAGACTGGCCTCAAACTTGGGATGCTCCTACCTCAGTCACCTAAGTCCCTGGGATTATAGGCATGCACCACCATGCCCTAATATTTTTAATTTAAACAAGAGAAGAATTATCATTTTTAACCATTAAGGACATTTTTCAGTAAAAGCATCTATCAAAGATGGGTCCCATCTTGGGGTCGCCTCAGCAGGCCATCAGTCTCATCCAACAGTGGAAAGATCAGCCATTACTTAAAGTGCAGCCAAGGAAGAGAAATCAGATGCTTGTACTCCGACAATAAAGAAGCCCCTCTGCTTCCACTGACTACAATGATTCCTTCAACTGATTTTTCTTTAGAATTAAAAGGAATATATGTATATAAGACATTCAAAGTATAAATGTACAGTGAAAAGTAAATCTCCTTCTTACCACAAACCCACAAAACTACTTCCACTAACTGCATCTCGTGTGACCTTCTAGACTTTTTTATGCATATATAAGTAACTAAATATGAGCCAGGCATGGTGGTGCACACCTGTAATCCCAGCTATTCAGGAGGCTGAAGAAGGAGGATGGCAAGTTTGAGGACAGCTTTGGCAACTTAGTGTGGTCCTGTCTCTAAAAATAAAAAAATAAAAAAGGTTGGGATATAGCTCAGTGGTAGAGCACCCTCAAGTTCAACCCCAAGTAGTGCCAAAAAATAAGAATAAAAATTGCTGGGCGTGGTGGTGCATGCCTGTAATCCCAGCGACTTGGGAGGCTGAGTCAGGAGGATCGCGAGTTCAAAGCCAGCCTCAGCAACTTAGCGAGGCCCTAAGCAACTCAGTGAGACCCTGTCTCTAAATAAAATACAAAATTTTGGGGATGTGGCTCAGTGGTGGAGTGCCCCTGGGTTCAATCCCCAGTGCCCCCCCCCCAAAAAAGAATAAAAATTGAAAGAACAGCTGGGTGACCTGAGGCTATAGCTATAGCTCCATGGTATAGTGCTTTCCTAGCATGCACAAGTCTCTGAGTTCAATCCCCAAGACCATAAAAAAAAAAACAAACCTAAGGATGTAGTTCAGTGGTGGAGTACCACTGGATTCAATCCCTAACCCCATTTTAAAAAAAGACAGAGAAAGAGAAAAAAGTACACATAGATGGATATATCTTTTTGAGGTCATTAATTCAAAGAGAATCATACTCATATTCATAATACTCTGCAAAACTTGCTTTTACAAAAACTTTTTACTTTAATTGTAGATTCACATGCAGTCATAAGACATAAAGCAGACTGATTCCATATACCCTTCACCCAAATTCCCCAGGGGTCACATCTTGCATAACTATAGAACACTATCACAACCAGGAAACTGACGTTGGCACAATCCACTGGCCTTATTTGATTCCATTAGTTTTTCATGTGTGTGTGCATGCACGTGTGCATGTGTTTAGTTGTATGCAGTGTTTGACTTGTAGTTCCATGTGATCACCAACACAGTCAAGACACAGAACAGTTTCATCACATAGATGCCTTGTGCTGTGCTTTCATTCAAGATCCTTAAGCTTTGACAACTACAGCTTTGTTCTTCACCTCTATAATTTGTCATTTTAGGAATGTTATATAAATGGAACTTTATAGTATGTAACCTTTTTTTTTAACACTAAGTCACATCCCCAACCCTATTTTGTATTTCATTTAGAGAACGGGTCTCACTGAGTTGCTTAGGGCCTTGCTAAGTTGCTGAGGCTGGCTTTGACTCACGATCCTCCTGCCTCAGCCTCCCGAGTCGCTTGGATTACAGGTGTGTGCCACCACGCCCGGCTACCGTATGTAACATTTTGATCTTATTTTTTGTTGTTGTTTTTATTTTTAGTACTGGGGTACTGGCAATAGAACCCAGGGGCACTTTGAGCTTCATCCCCAGTCCTTTTGATTTTTTATTTTAAGATAGGATCTCACTAAGTTTCTGAGGCTAGCCTCAAAATTACAATCCTCCTGCCTCCACTTCCCAAGTTGCTGGTATTACAGGCATGCACTACCACACCCAGCTAGTATGCAACCTTTTGAGATGAGCTGTTTTTCACTTAACATAATTCTCCTAAGATTCATCCAGGATGTTGTGTATATCAGTATTTCATTCTTTTTTATTGCTGAATAGTGTTCCATTGTATGGATGTACCACAGTTTGTTCCACCATTTTAAAATGGAAGGTTGTTTTGATTGCTTCTGATTTTGGGCTAACGTGAATAGTCTTTTACTTCATTTCCTTTCTGAAGATGACATATGACTTATTATTGCTTACATAAGGAATCTTTATTTTGGGTTCTATGAGCTCCTAGGGAATTAATTGACTTTCTGAAATCATATTTAAAATGTCAGTTGTCTGTGAAGAGGATCCATTACTTTCTTTTTTTTCTTTTTTTTGGCAGTGCTGGGGATTGAACCCCAGGTCTTGTGCTTGCAAGGCAAGCACTCTACCAACTGAGCTATATCCCCTGCCCTGATCCATTACTTTTTTTAAAAAATATTTTTAGTTGTAGATGGACACAGTAGCTTTCCTTTATTTATTTGTATGTGGTGCTGAGGATCAAACCCAGTGCCTCACACATGCTAGGCAAGCGCACTACCACTGAGCCACAACCTGATCCATTGCTTTTTTAAGAGAACATTCATGTATATGTTTTTGTGTAATTGTAAGTTTTAATGTGAAAATTATTGAACTTGACACCAAAAGCACAATTCATAAATGAAAAATGTGACAAATCAAACTGTATTAAAATAAAAAAATTGCTCTATATACAATCATGTGAAAATAAACATACAAACTATAGGTGAGCTCAATGGAGCATGCCTGTAATTCCAGCAACTCAGGAGGCTAAGGCAGGAGGATTGAGAGTTCAAAGCCAGCCTCAGCAACTGTGAAACCTTGTCTCTAAATAAAATAACAATGGGGCTGGGGATGTGGCTCAGTGGTAGAGTGCCCCTGGGTTCAACTCCCAGTCTAAAAACAAACAAAAAAATACAAGCTATAGACAGGGAGAAATTTTTGTGAAAAACCAATCAAATAAAAGACTCATATTTAGAATATATAAGAGCTCTCAAAAGTGAACAGTAAAAAACCAGTGCAGTGGTGCACAGCTGTAATTCCAGCCACTCAGGAGGCTGAGGCAGGAGGATTTCAAATTGGAGGCCAGTCTCAGCAACTTAGTGAGAACTTATCTCAAAATAAAAAATTAAAAAGGCAGGGGATGTGAGGTCCCCAGTACTGAAAAAAAAAGTCAATAGTAAAAATCAAACAATCCCAATGGGAAATGGACAAAATATTTGAAGAGGCATTTCACCAATAGGATATATGGATGGACAATGAGCATATGAAAAGCTGGTCAACATCATTCATCATTAGGGAAATGAAACTTAAACCCTAATGAGATATTACTACATAGCTATCCAATGGCTAAGATAAAAACAAGCAATTAGAACAAAGCCAAATACTGGAGAAGATGCAGAGAAACTAGATCACTCATTCATTGCTGGAGAGAATATAAAATGGTACAGTTACTTTGGAAAATAAAGGAGTATGGTGGATTCTTAAAAAAGTAAATATTTGCTCACCATGCAACTCAGCAAATGCACTTTAAGCATTTATCTCAAACTTGCTTTTCTAAAAACTTAACAAAATATCATTGACATCTTTCTATGTGCATACTTATGATTAGGTACCATACACTTTTCAAGAAATGCAAAGGGGAGCTGTGGATGTGGCTCAATGATAGAGCGCTTACCTAACATGTGCTAAGGTCCTGGGTTCAGTCCCTAGCACTGCCAAAAAACAAATAAAAAGAGTCGTGAGGGGGGTCCACGGTATAGATGCACATGCCTTATTTACCTTTTCCTCTACAGATGGTTGTGTCTGCCTGTCGGCCTTCCCTCCCTTCCCTCCTTCCTTCCTTCCTTCGTTGCTTCCTTCCTTCTTCTCTCTCTCTCTAGTGCTCGGCCTTGAACACAGGTCCTTGCACATACTAGACAAACACTCTACCTCTGATTCACATCCCCAGCCCCAATTTTTCTTACTGAAAAATGCTATAGGGAATTCCCTACAAAACATGTTATAGGCTAGGCTCTATGACCAATGACCAAACAAACTCATTTTACCCTGAGACTCCATGTCATGTAGGAAATGGTTCTCCTGAGGGAACACCCCGCTTCTGTACCCATCAACAGTTGCTTAGCATAGCAGGTTTGGCAACACAAAACGGCAATTCTTATGTAATGTAAAATTGTTCTCTTTTTGGTCCCTATTTTTCTTAACCAATGTACTCTGTCAGAGAACGATTGTCTAGATGTTAGTGACCATTCTTTACCTTGTACTCAACTAAGGTGGTTTTGACCCACTTTCCCCTTCTGCTTATGATTTTAGATCTCATGATGTTAGTTTGTAGTTTTGAATCATAGCAATGGACACTTATGATTGATGCACTGACTGATGATATAAAAACCCCTGCAACCCTACGCTTGGGGCTGTTCTCCCAATAGCCATTTTGGCCACTGTGTGAGACATTCAGCTGGCTGGCTTAATAAAGACTCTCAGACTTGGACTTGTCAGTGGTGACCAGTCTGCTCTTAAATTGCACTCCACAACACACACACACACACACACACACACACACACAAACACAAATAATTCTGTAGAAAAGATTCTTATGAATGAAATTGCTGGGTCAAGGGTACGTGGATTTACAATTTCAATGGATGTCTTAATTTGTTTTCTGTTGGTATAAGTGAATACCACAGACTGGGTAATTTTATTTATTTATTTATTTATTTATTTATTTATTTATTTATTTTTGGTATCAGGGATTGAAATCAGAGGCACTTAACCACTGGCCACAACCCTGTCCTCTTTTTTATTTTTTATTTTTATTTTTATTTTTTGGCACTGGGGATTGAACCCAGGGGCACTCCACCACTGAGCCACATCCCCAGCCCTATTTTGTATTTTATTTAGAGACAGGGTCTCACTGAGTTGCTTAGTGCCTTGCTAAGTTGCTGAGGCTGGCTTTGAACTCGCGATCCTCCTGCCTCAACCTCCCAAGTGCTGGAAATACAGGCGTGCGCCCGGCTTTTATTTTTATTTTGAGACAGGGTCTTGCTGAGTTGCTTAGGGCCTTGCTAAATTGCCGAGGCTGGTTTTGAATTCATAATCCTCCTGCCTTAGCCGCCAGAGCTTCTGCATGATGTGCACCATCATGCCTGGACAGACTGGGTAATTTATAAAGAATAAAGAATAAAAGTTTATTCAGCTTACAATTGTGAAGCTGTAAGGTACAAATGCCATCTTTTGAGACCCTTCTTGCTTATGAGGACTTTCTTGAGACTCCTCGTAAATGCAAAAGGAAGCAAGAGGCAGACCTCGATGGATTCAGAGAAGCCTTTATACCTTCACAGATTCAGGCATCATTCGGTTCCACTTTCTGGATAGGAAAATGGCCCCCAGTTACAGGGAGGGATTCTGGTTTTAATAGGGTATGAGGAGGAGGATGGAATCATTGTGTACCTGCAGTTTCAACCATCAGGGGGTAGCTGTACAGGTTAAAATTAGATGCGGAAGGATGAGTATTCAAATCTTGCCCAATGTCATTCAGGACTAGGTTGACATGGGGAAGGTCAAGGTTAAGGACCTAGCATTCCATATCCGTCCTTTTCCTTTAGGGCTCCTTGTTTCAGGAATGCACTGGGAGAGGTTTAATGTTCTGCCAATTTCTTTTCTCACTTCTCAAGCCACACTGTCCATTTTCTTGGGGAGTTTTCTTATAGGAATATTATTTTCCAGAACCCTCCAGTCCTGAGGTAGCACAAGGTATCACACAGTAAGAGAGAACAAGTTTGCTAGGCTGGGTTCTCTTTCTCTTCTTTTAAAGATGCTAATTCCACAGCCCCCCCACACACCTGCCTATAATCCCTGAGGCAGGAGGGTCAGGAGTTCAAAGCCAGCCTCAGCAATTTCGGGAGGCACTAAACAATTTAGCAAGAGCTGTCTTTAAATAAAGAATAAAAGGGACTGGGGATGTGACTTAGTGGTTAAATGCCCCTGGGTTCAATCACTGGCAAAAACTAACTAACTAAATAAATAAATAAATGAAAATAAAGATGCTAATTCCATCCTGGTGACTCTACCTTCATGGCCTCCTTAAATCCTAATCACCTCCCAAAGACCCCAACTCCAAAACCATTAACATATGACTTTGTGGATTAAGTGTCCACCCTGTTAATGTCTCCCACCAGGAATTAAATTTCAACATGAGTTTTGGTGAAGACATTCAAACCATAGCAAGGAACACTGCAAATTGCCTTCCAAAGAGTTGCTATTGGTATACAGTCTCACCAACAGTATATGAGAATAAACTGACTGATAAATAATGTATAGAAATAAGTTTGGTTTGTTAGTATCTAAAGGGTCTCTTATACCCTTGGGAATATGAGGCCCTTTTTATTAGCATCTCTCCATCACCCATAGTCAGTTATATCAAGCACTGTATATTCTAGAGCCATTGAAGTGCTCAGTGCAAGACACTGGGTATACTCTTGAGGGTAAAGATTTGTGTTTTTCATCCTTTACCTCTTTCATTTTCTCAGGCCACAGCCAAGTGAAAATGGTGTGCATATGAAGGATATGAGGAGTCTTGAAGCTAACGAAATGTTGCCAGGAAATATGGAGCTTGGTCTGCTTATTGGGTGGACCCATAATGGAAGCTCATTGTCCAGCACCAGTTCCTAGAATACAGTAGGCACTCCATGGTATTACAATCCCTGAATAAGCATTGTACTTTTGAATCTTGGTGCTCAAATGTCACCATTTCTACAAGTCCTTTTCTAACTACCTAGACATTAGTTATTCATTCATTCAACAAACACTCATTGTGCAGGAGTACACTGACATGAAGAAGTACTCTCTCCGTGATCCCACACACTTGAATGCATGTGAAAGTTAATAGTAGTGACTCCATTTTGTGATCCAGACTCCCCTGCCTTATGGTATGGTGACCATTCTACAAACTTGCTGACATGCCACAAGAAACTTGTTTGGGTTTTGGTTTTTTTTTTTTTCTTTTTTCTTTTTTTCTTTTTTTTCTTTTTTTTTTGCACATGGGATTGATTCCAGAAGTGCTCTACCACTGAGCCACATCTCCAGGCCTCTGTTTCCATTTTTTTTTTTGGTGCTGGGGATCAAACCCAGGCGCCCCTCACCTCTGAACCACCTCCCCAACCATTTTTTAGTTTTTATTTAAATATAGGGTCTCGCTAATTTGCTCAGGGTCTTGCTAAGTTGCCGAGGCTGGCTTCAAAATCATGATTTTCCTGCCTCAGCCTCCTGAGTCACTGGGATTACAGGTGTGCACCACCATGTCTGGTTTAAAGTTACCTGTTGAAAGGAACATCCTGAGGATTGTATAAACTAAACTCTTTCCTAGAACAATGATATGATCTGAGCTGGTCTGTGCTGGACCAATGACAGAAACAAACTTATCCTCCAATCATATATTTTTTGTGGTGTTCAGTTTATAATAGTATACATTTCTTTGTGTCTATTTTCTTATTGGCCTTTTTTTTTTGTACTAGAGATTGAACCCAGCGGTGCTTAGTCACTGAGACACATCCCCAGCCTTTTTATTTTTTATTTTGAGTCAGGGCCTTGCTAAATTGCTGAGACTGGATTTGAATTTGTAATCCTCCTGTCTCAGCCTCCCGAGTCCCTGGGATTACAGGCATGCGTCACTAGGCCAGGCTGTCATTAGCCTATCTTATATGCTAGTGACAAGTTAACCTTCTCCTTCAATCCCCTAAGAAACAAAGCATGCCAAAAAGTGACTTACTGCTTAAATAAGGGTTCTTTATTCTGGGGAATCCATTGGTTTCCTATCATTATATTTAAGACATTTTTCTTTGGAGCAGGTCCATTACTTTTGATGAAAGATACTCTTTACCCCAATACTATGTTTCCATAGAGGGAAGGGACACTCATACTCTCCAGGCAGAATGTTTCTATTTCTTTTCTACCCCTCATTTAGTTCTTCCCACAGGGGAGAGGAGTCAGTAATGCTTATGATGGCCAGATTTCCATTGTTCCCAATTCTGAGCCAGATTATGTTCAAGGTCACTGCCAGTAAATTACCTAACCTCTTGCTCCATTTTTCTGTACAAGTGGCAACTATTCTGTTTCCTGTTTCTGCAACCAGGTTAGGGTTTTCCTCTCTATGACTAGATGGCTAATTCTGTTAAATAAAAATTCCAGAAGCTCTTTATTTACAGAACATGGATCACATTATCTCTTTGTTTTCTCAAAGCTTAGCAGAAGTTAGTTTTGGACTAGGTTCCTTAACACACCAGACTAAAAATCAAAATGGAGTTACTCATGCTAAAGTTTCATAGTCACCAAGCTGAAACTAGCTATTTATCTGATCTTGGCAAAATGAGGATTAGAGAGATAACAGCCAGATTTCCCAAACAGGCCTGTTTTAATTGGCATGATAATGAAGTTCCCTTTGCTTTAATCTTTGCACAAAAGAACTACCCTGAAATACCTGATATTAACCAATCACTTATATTCCTATTGTTCTGTCTCCCTGTCCCTGCCTTACAAGGAAAGTAACTTTGAAATGACCAATGTGCAATTTTGTTTTTGTTTCTATCAAGTCCTTCTTCTTTTTTAAAAAATATATTTTTAGTTGTAGATGGACACAATACCTTTATTCTATTTATTTATTTATTTCTATGTGGTGCTGAGGACTGAACCCAGTGCCTCACATGTGCTAGGCAAGCACTCTACCACTGAGTCACAACCCCAGCCCCTCAAGTCCTTCTTTGTAGACACAATCGAAACTCCTTTGTTTGGACCATGGGAGCATTTATTTATTTTATGGAGTGAGGTTTTCCAGATGCTAGAATTAAAAATAAAGCCAATTAAGATTATTAAACTCGCTGGGCATGGTGGTGCATGCCTGTAATCCAAGAGACTTGGGAGGCTGAGTCAGGAGGATCACAAGTTCAAAGCCAGCCTCAGCAATTTAGTGAGGCCCTAAGCAACTCAGTGAGACCCTGTCTCTAAATAAAATACAAAATAGGGCTGGGGATGTGGCTCAGTGGCCGAGTGTCCCTGAGTTCAATCCCTGGTTCCAAAAAGAAGAAAAAAAGATTATTAAACTATGGGCTGGGGTTGTGGCTCAGTGAAGAGTGCTTGCCTAGCATATGTGAGGCACTGGGTACGATCCCCAGCACCACATAAAAAAAAAAGAAACTAAATAAACAAAATAAAAATATTGTGTCCATCTACAACTACAAATACATTTTTTAAAAAAGACTTTAACAATCTTTGTTTCCCTTTGACATGTCTAATTTAGGAGGAAGGGGAAGAAAGTCATCTTGGCCTTGGAGCCACTCTACCTTCACCAACAGAGCGTGTTTAATGTTAATATGAGGGCTGGGGATATAGCTCAGCAGGTAGAGTGCTTGCCTCACACACACAAGGCCCTGGGTTCAATCCCCAGCACTGCGAAAAAGAAAAAAGGGTAATGTTAACATGGACAAAGTTTAGATTTTCATTCCCATAAGATTCTGTATATATTTCTGTATTGTTTCAGATCTCAGAGAGAAGGGATGGGGTTAATAAGCATCTTTGACCCCACTACCCTACCATCTGCATAGCTTTTCATTCAATGCATAGCTTTTCATTCATTACACCCCCACACTCACAGGCACACACACCCTTACCTTAAGACCCTGCAGGTTAAAGTCCACTGCCCTTTATCTCGAATTCCAGTTCACAAAGTTCACACACACTTCTCCCCTCCTGCTGGTTCCCCCTCACAAATCCTCTGTTTCCATCCATTCCACCCACCTGTATTCCAGCCCATGATCTGTATTTGGCCATTTCCTCTCCCCAGAAGCTCTCACCACCCCTCTGTGATAGTCCAAATCCTACCCATATTTCAAAACCAAGGTCATTCATCTCTGTGAAAATTTTCCCCACCATTCCAGCAGAGTGGAAGTGTATTTATTGTCTCTAGTGTAAGTTGGGGTTAACTTTTCCCTTTCTTTGTCTCTATATCTATTCTCCCACAACTAGATTTGAGTCCCTGTGTAACAGTGGTCCACTTCACATTTTGAGTATAGCCCTTGATGTTCCAAGGCTTATTTTATTTTATTTATTTTTTAAAAATATTTTTTAGACGTTGATAGACCTTTATTTCATTCTTTTATTTATATGTGGTGCTGAGAATTGAACCCAGTGCCTCATGCATGCTAGGCAAGCACTTTAACCACTGAGTCACAACCCCAGCCCCCCCAAGGCTTATTTTATTTTATTTTACTTTATTTTATTTTTATTTTTTGAACCGGGGATTGAACTCAGGGGCACTCGGCCACTGAACCACATCCCCAGCCCTATTTTGTATTTTACTTAGAGACAGGGTCTCACTGAGTTGCTTAGGGCCTCGCTAAGTTGCTGAGGCTGGCTTTGAACTCGAGATCCTCCTGACTCAGCCTCCCTAGTTGCTTGGATTACAGGCGTGCGCCACCATGCCCGGCCCCAAGGCATATTTTAAAAGGGACTTGTTTTTCTCTTCCTCTTCTCCCTATCCCCCTCCCTGAGGAGGTGGGGGGGCGGATTACCTTTTCCCATCCTAGCCAAGTTATCTGTCCTTGAGTGCACTCCCACCACCGGAAGGACATGTCACCCAAAGATCTAGGAAGCTCCTTTCTCCCAAATTAAAAAGTGAATTTCACCACACCATCAGGGAGCACCTGAGACTCCTGTCAGGGCACATCTAGAATTCAACCTTAAAGGAGCTTCTTTAAAAACCTTCTGTTCTTCCTGATGGGCAGAGTCACAACCCCTGGTCAAGACTCCCTGCGCTTCTCCTTTGCTAACAAAGCAATACATGTTCTTTTGCCTTTTTCTCAAAACCATGTCCTCCTTATTAAATTGGCATCAGGGACAGGACTGAGCTTTTGATAACACCTGGGGAGCATGGATCACATTATCTATTGTTCACTGAAAGCTTAGCAGGAGTTAGAATCCCAATAAATATTTGTGGCCATAATTTATCTCCTCTTTTTCTCCCATTTGGAGCACTAGTTTCCTGAGCTAGTGGTTTTAAGGATATGAAATTGCTTTTCATCCACCATTAATGATGGCAATAGACCAGCTTATAAAAATATATTAACAGCTTCCATTTATTGGGTGCTTACTCTACCAGGCACCACACTTCACCTGGATTGGCTCATGGACTTCTCATACCAACCTTTTTGGAGATGAAGAAGTTGAGATTCAGAAGGCTTAGGTGATTTATTCTAGGTTCATCAGCTCATAAGTGACAGAGCCAGTACTAAACTCAGGTCTGCTGAACTTAGAATGTACTGTGTCTCCTCCTTGACTGCACAATGGAGGAGTTGAGTGTGGTGGCGCACACCTGAAATCCCAGCCAATTGGGAGGCTGAGGCAGGAGGGTGGTGAGTTCAAAGCCAGCCTCAGCAACTTAGCAAGGCCCTAAGCAACTCAGCAAGACCCTGTCTCTAAATAAAAAATAGAAAGGGCTGAGGAGGTAGCTCGGTGGTTAAGTGCCCCTGAGTTCAAACCCTGGTACCTAAATAAATAATAATGGATGCCTGGGTTCCACCCCTAGGGATTCTAATATAATCAGCGTAGTATACAGCGGAGCACTGAGAGTTTTCAAAGCTCCCCAGGTAAGGCAAATGTGCAGCCAGGATCAGGCTCCTGATTTCTATACTTCACTGTCTCCAGTGTGGAGAAAAGTGTCAGGAAGTCTGAGATGTGGAGAGCAGCTGTTTACTGAGCTAATGCAGCCACGCAAGAACTCACAACCAGAGACATGATTGGGACAAAACCAGGTTCTCTCCAGAATGCCCAGACAGGTGATGGGGCTCCTTTGGACATGGGGCAGGAGTTCAGGCCAATTACATGGGACTTCCAAGTAACTGGCTGAGCCCAGTTGGCAACTGACTTTTACAGATCCCTTGTCCACCTCTGATGGTCACTCATTTGCTTTATAAATGGGCCAAAGCTTAAAGCAAAAGGCACTTAGTACCCCATATTTTAAGTTCAGAGGACTAGCAACTGTTAAGGCCAGCAACCAGTACAAAAAATAAACATGGGAACTAGTATATAATCTTTCCACAAAAATTGCAAAGCCTGCCCTGTCACTATGTCTGATGCTGCTGGGGCTTACAGGAAGGATAGAGGCCTAGGGCACTGCCAGGTAGAGCAGGGCCTTGGACAAGCCCCTTAACTTCTTTTATTTTCTTCTTATTTTTTTGGTACTAGGGATTGAATTCAGGGGTGCTTAACCTCTGAGCCATATCCCCAGCCTTTTTATTTATACTTTTTTTTTTTTTTGCGGTGCTGGGGATTGAACCCAGGGCCTGTACTTGTGAGGCAAGTACTCTACCAACTGAGCTATATCCCCAGCCCTTATTTATATTTTTTATTCTGAGGCAGAGTCTTACTAAATTGCTTAGGGCCTCGCTAAGTTGCCAAGGCTGTCCTCAAACTGAGATCCTCCTGCCTCAGCTTCCCAAGCCACTGGGATTACAGATACGTGCTATCATGCCTGGTGCCCCTCAACTTCTTAATCTCTGAGAAGAAAGTAAGATACACATGACATATATCTGCAAGCCCAAGTACTGTCTCAGAAGGACAGACAAGATGGGAGCTCATGATCTTGCCAAAAACTACCACAATATGGGGAAAAAGAGTTTTACACGTAAGAAGAATATGGTGTTATGCCTCCATCAGGGCATAGTGCAATTGAGGGAACACTCAGCTGAGAAATAGAAAATAAACTCAAACCAGCCGGGTGTGGTGGCGCATGCCTGTAATCCAAGTGATTTCGGAGGCTGAGGCAGGAGGATCGCGAGTTCAAAGCCAGCCTCAGCAAATTAGCAAGGCCCTAAGCAACTCAGTGAGACCCAGTCTCTAAATAAAATACAAAATAGGACTGGGGATATGGCTCAGTGGCCAAGTGTCCCTGAGTTCAATTCCTGCTTCAAATAAATAAATAAATAAATAAATAAAGAAAGAAAGAAAGTAAAACCATTTTCTGTGTATATCCCCAATGAGTTGAGGCACCTCAATAAACTTGTTACACTTTCATTGCCTCCATTAACCCTTAAAACACTTTATAAAGTAGGTACTTATATTTCTATTTTATAGATGAGGGAATTTAAAATCAGAGAAGGTGAGTACCATGTCTAAGGTTACATAACAGGGAGATACAATTATCCCTTGGTATCTGTGGGGGATTGGTTCCAGGAACCCCTATAGATACCAAAACTTGAGGATACTTAAGTCCCTTATCTAAAATGATATAGTATTTGTATAGAATCTTATGTACATTCTCCCATATACTTTAAATTATGTCTAGGTTACTTACAATACCAAATACAACATAATTCTGGGTAAATAGTCATACTGTATTATTTAGGGTAAAATGATAAAGTGATACAAGCTTGCACATGTTCAATATAGATGCAACTGGTTTTTGAAATATATTTTCAATCTGTGGTAGTCAAATCTGCAAATGGAGAACCTTTGAATAGGGAGGGACAACTGTAAATGACAGAACCATGATTTGAACCCAATTCTCAGCTGCAGAGTTGTGTTTCTTCTTCTACACCTGGCTTCCTTATATGTGTGTGTCAGGGAAACAGGAAGAAGGCACCATGGTGTAGTAGTAGAGATTCCAGTGGACACTCGGGGTGTCCAGTGTCAGGGTGTCCACCAAGTTCTTCCCACTTGGTGACCTTCCTCCCCCTTTAGCTACCAGGGCTTTGGTTCCTCAGAGTAACCTTGAGGAGGTTCTAGTTCATTCCCTGCTCTAAGTTTCTGTCAATATGCTTCTTGTTGGAACCCAAACTTAAAGCTGAGTCCTCATCCAGGTCACTTTGGATGTTGGACATAACTGCCAGTCTACACGGCTGTGCCCATCCCATAATGCTTGTCTCCACTCTTCATAGGTGGACTCCAGCACCACGTATCAGATCCTCTGGCAATGTGGTCCCCCTGCAGTAAACTGGTAGAAATGCTTCCTACAAAGCATCACCTCAATATGAGGGCATGAGTTTGTAGGTTAAGAAAATCATGTGCTTCATGTCATCCCAGTGACTCAGGAGGCTGAGGCAAGAGGATTGCAAGTCTGAGGCAAGCCTCAGCAACTTAGTGAGACCCTGTCTCAAAATAAAAATAAAAAGGACTGAGGATGTGTCTCAGTGGTAAAGGGACCCCAGGTTAAATCCACATTATATATTTTAAGAAATCAAATACTTCTTAGCTTGTGTACAGAAAAAAAAAAATCCTTTCATGATAGAGAACAATAATCTTGCACAGGTGTTTACTATAGCCCTAGCAAAGAAAGAAACCTCTACCCTAAGCTTCTTGCTAAATATCTGCATGGGTTATGGAGTCACAGGAATTTTGTTAATGTTGATACTAAAATTCTTTTCTTAAGAGCATTCACATAATGAATAGCAAGAAACACTTCACATTTATTTACGTGGATTTCAAAACCAGGAGCAACACTACCCTTTAATCCAGTTTGATTTCACAGGGGCTGCCCAAGCAATGTGCAGCTTATCTCATCAAGACTCACTGGGCCTGAGGATTTTCAGCACAGAACAGTGGGTGCTAGGAAATGCAATAAAACCTTGTTAGGTTGATATGAATTTGCAAAAATGGCATAGCCACTATTGATAATCTGAAAACATTGCCTAATCCAAATCCTCTTAATGCAAGGGGTCTGTTTCATCCAACTTCTTGTACTTTCAATTAACAAGGCAGTTTTTTATTAAATCTTAATACTTTCTAGCTAGTTGGGTCACCTTAGAATATGGCACCATTCCAAAAAATGTACAAATGGAAGGAATGCAAATGAGGACAGCACTCAAATTTGCACAGTCCAGGATTGTGCCATTGACAGAAACCAAGGGACTGGTGTGGAAAGGGAATATTGTCCTCCTTTAGTGTCAACCCCCAAAAGGTTTTTTCAGACATTTTCAGGTTCCTTTAATTGTGTGCTTAGCATCCATGAATGCATATGATTTTTTTTTGTTGTTTTGGAACCGGGGATTGAACTCAGGGGCACTCCACCACTGAGCCACATCCCCAGCCCTATTTTGTATTTTACTTTTTTTTTTTTTTAAACTGGGGATCGAACTCAGGTGCACTTGGCCACTGAGCCAGATCCCCAACCCTATTTTGTATTTTATTTAGAGACAGGGTCTCACTGAGTTGCTCAGGGCCTCGCTAAGTTGCTGAGGCTGGCTTTGAACTCTCGATCCTCCTGACTCAGCCTCCATTAAAATGCCATTAAAATGTTGTGTTCCCCAGGGAGATTCTCCAGCGCCATCGGGAGAATCAACCTAACCCCAATCCCAAACCCCCTCCCTATAGCCCACCCCAATCCCTTCCTGCGCCCTATAAAAGTTGGCAACAAAAGAACTAACGCACGATTTTCCCGGCACAGTGCTTTTAGGTGTAAGGGAGGTTGTCACTGGCCAGCTAAAATAAAGGCTTCTTTGGGCTTTACGTGATCCCATGTGCTGGGATTACAGGCATGCGCCACCATGCCAGGCTAAATGAAATGACTTAAATCTTAAAACTGAATAAAAGGATCATGATTTTCCATTGCAGTGGCTGGCACATTACCTACTGACAATCTTGCAGAAGAAAACCACTTTTGTTAATTTTTCTTGCCATGCTAGGAATTGAACTCAGGGCCTTGCATGTGCTGGGCAAGTGTTCTTACCACTGAATCACTGGTCTTCTCAGAAGGGCTGGTGTGCTTGCTCATCAGTGTGTTTTTGGTGAAGGGAGCATCTTCTGAGCTTTCCCAGGGAATGCGGTCAGGTGGTGGTTTAGCTGGTCTCCCATCATAACTCCATCCTAACATTTCCACATCTCTGTCATTGTGAAATTTTGGACTCCTTCCCCAGTATCTAATCAGTTCTGGTATGTCCATTTCACTTATAGTAGGCCATTGTTTATCTTCTCCGGCTCCTGTTCCCTAGTTTCAGTTGGCCACCCAGCAGCATGTTAGTACTGGCTCTATAGAGCCTTCCAGGCCATTAAACCCTGAGTCATGGGCAGTGCTTCTACGTCAATGAGTTCTCTCCTTTCCACACTTATGTTTCTTCCCTTGGTCAAACTTGACTATTTAAGCATAAGTTAGGGACAGTCTCAGTCTCAGCCTTGGTCACAGGTCCAGTGTTACCCCTTCTCTGTTAACACACTGAAAACAGAGAAGTCAGCTGGGAAATCACTATTGGTGGAATATTCTAGGGACTCTCAGGGATCCTCCAGAGGAAACTTTGAGCCCTGAAGAACTTGGGGGTGAGATAGGTGGTCCCTGACCTCATGATGAAGTAGGAAAGGACCATGAAAAGGCTTTGGCTACCTGATTTGATTTCATAACTGCCAGTCCAGAACTGAGCCCCTTCTTGTCCCTGAACTCTGCCCCTTTGGGCCTTCCTGGTGATTGCACGCCTCCCACTCATCCCTACCTTTTTACTGGTCTCCAACAACGGTCACCAAATCCATTCTGCCTGCTGACTCTCACTTTAGTGGCTCCCCTCTTCTCCACAACGAAGCCCCTGCCCAGATCCCAGTCCCTGCCTCTTTAGCCCAGTGACTGCAGAGACCCTAGCACAGTGCCCCACAGAGCCTGGACTTATTATCTTCTGCCTGCTGTGACTGCTTCTCTGTCTTAAGGCGGTTGAGAGCATATTGTCACATGATCAAAGGAGGAACATTTAGAATTTCACAATCTTTGTTGTACACAGAGACATGGTGAACCTTGTTTTGGGCCCTGGGATTAGGACTGCAGTAGTACCTGCCCTGCAGCCTGAGTGGACAACTGGTATTTACTTGTTATAGCAACAGAAAACAGATTAAAATGTTGTGCTCCTCAGGGAGATTCTCCAGCGCCATCGGGAGAGTCAGCCTAACCCCAATCCCAAATCCCCTCCCTATAGCCCACCCCAATCCCTTCCCGCGCCCTATAAAATTTGGCAACAAAACAACTAATGCACGATTTTCCTGGCACAACGCTTTTAGGTGTAAGGGAGGTTGTCACTGGCCAGCTAAAATAAAGGCTTCTTTGGGCTTTACGTGATCAGCTTGGATGATTTTATTTTCTTTGGGTGCAACATACTCACCCCAAGTCAGGCTGTTATGCAATGAGCCTCTGTGGGGCAATAGCTATTCTGATTTAGTAACTTCTAAGTATTTTGATTTTTTTCCTTGCTACATATAGTTGTGCATAGGCATGATTATACCACTGTTCACTCCTAGGGTGGGAAATAAAGAGCCATGTGACCTTGAGGTAGTGATTAGGTCTTTTTCCCTCAGGGGCCCTCCCCTGTTCTTGCCTTTGTGTTAATGGTCGTATCAACCTTCAAGAAATGATCAAGGTCCCTCCTCCTTCTGCTCAACCTGGGCCTTCTCTCCTTCTGTGTCTTCTGCTCCTCTGCTTCCTGCTGTGTTTTGTAGAAAATACGATGTGGACCAAATGTGTCCCCCATACACATCCCAAAGTCATAAGTTGAAGTCCTAACCTCCAGTACCTCAGAAATCAATTATTAGAAATCCATTATGCCTATCAAATAGCATACTTACTTCCCAAAGCCATTATCACTTGATAACTACCAATGATTCCATTTCTAACTCTTGAACTCTTAACCTAGACTATGAGGACAAAAGCAGATAAATATACACAGGAAGTTTGGCACAGTGGCACACACCTATAATCCCAGTGGCTTGGAAGGCTATGGCAGAAGAATCACAAGTTTAAAGCCAGTCTCAGCAATTTAGTGAGGCCCTATGCAACTTAGTAAGACCTTACTTATCTCAAAATAAGAAATGAAAAAGGACTGGGGATGTGCTCAGTGGTTAAGCATTCCTCGATTCAATCCCTGGTACCAAAAAAAAAGTTACACAGGAAAACATTTATCACAGCATTACTTAAAATAGCAAAAGACTACATTTTTACTGTATTTGGAGATTCTTTAAAGAGGCAGTAAAAGTTAAATGGGGTTCTTATAGTAGTTCCTATTCCAATATAACAGGTGTCCTTATAAAAAAAGATTAGGACACTGATAGACACAGAGGGAAGACTAGGTGAAGACAGAAGGTAGCTATCGACAAACCAAGGAAACTGTTCTTGAAATGAAACCAACCCTGCTAACACTTTGATCTTGGACTTTGCTAGGGAGAACTTGACTTAGGTAAGGCCATTTTGAAACATATTCTTCATCTTAGAACAACTGTCACCCCACAGTCACTCTGACCCAGCCTGACCTAAACCCTAGACAATACTCCACCATTACACAAAGAAAGGGAATTGTTATCTGTGTCTGATATCCTGAGAAACACCTTGTTCTGACATCGCACAGCGACCACCACAGAGAACAAAGGTGACAGTCTCAAGGGCCCTTCCCTGACAGCCCCCTAGCAACATCCTCACCACAAAAAATCCCCCCTTGCTCCCCTATAACTTCCCTAGGATGTAGGCCGAAGACAATTCCAATCTCCATTAGGCCTCCTCTGCAGGTTTGAACCAAACACACCTGTGTTACTATTGTGCTGCCTCTCCTCTCTCATTTCTTTCATTCAGTTCTTTCCTTACAGACTTCTAGACACAACTGTAAGGAAATAAATTTCTGTTAAGCCATTTAGTCTATGTCCTGTACTTGAAGTCTATGACTCCTGTACTTGGAATCACTACCCAATGAAAATAATTACTGTTCTGACAAAAGTTTTGCATATTTCTCACCTTTATATAAATCAAATCATGCTGAGTATGCTGGCGCACGCCTGTAATCCCAGCAGCTTGGGAGGCTGAGGCAGGAGGATTGCAAGTTCAAAGCCAGCCTCAGCAATGTAGTGAGGCTCTAAGCAACTCAGATCCTGTCTCTAAATAAAATACAAAAGGGCTGGGGATGTGACTCAGTGGTTAAGTACCCCTGGGTTCAATCCCTAGTACCAAAAAAAAAAATCAAATCATATGTATGTATTTTTGTGTGTGTAGCATTAAGGATCAAACTAAGCCTCACGTATGCTAAGCAAGTGCTCTACCACTGAACTATACCTTCAGCCCTGGGTTCTTTTGTTTTCATCAACTTTTGCTCAATATTATGTTAGCAAGACTGATCCACCACATCCATGTGAGTAAATGTAGTCCATTTATCTTCAAGATGTTTAGTCAGTATACCATTATGTGATTATATATAATTGATATAATTCATATACACACACACACACACACACATATTTGTTTTTTTTTTCTTTTTTTGCTACTGGGGATTGAACTCAGGGGTGCTTAACCACTGAGTCACATCCCCAGCCCTTTTTATTTTGAGACAGGGTCTCACTAGATTGCTGAGGGCCTCTATAAATTGCCAAGGATGACCTCCAAATGTGATCCTCTTGACTCAGCCTCCAGAGTTATGGATTACAGGTATGTGTCACCACGCCAAGCCTTCATTCCCCTTTTCATGGGCATTGGGGTAAATGTCCAGTTTTGGGCAATTGCAAAGTGTGTTGTTATGGTAGAGTGCATGTGTAGCATGTGTGAGACCCTGGTTTCATCTCCAGAACCTGAGATAAGAAAAAGCATGCTGCTATAAATATTCTCAAAAATGTTTATCGGGAAGCATTTGCATGCATTCCTGTTAGGCACAGACCCTGGAGTGGAAGTGCTGGATTATAAGGAATGCCTTTGTTCAGATTTCCCAGATGATTTTCAAAAGTGGTTGCACCAATTTGTACTTCTACCATCAGAGTGAGAAGCCTCTGGCTCACATTTCACATTTCACAAACACCTGGTATTTTCTCTTTTTTGATTTAGCCATTCTAGTGGGTATGTGGTGGTATTATATTGTGGTTTTAGTTCTCATTTGCCTGATGACTAACAAAGCTAAGTACATTTTCATGTTTACTGACCACTTGGAAATACCTACTCAAGTCTTTTGTGTGTGTTTCTACTCTCCCCAGTCTTTTTCTTATTTACATTCTTTTGTTTGTAAGTAGGGATTGAACCCAGTGGTGCTCTACCACTGAGCTAAATCCCCATCCCTTTTGCTTAAAAAAAATTTCTTTTTGGTACTGGGGGTTGAACTCAGGGACACTCAGCCACTGAGCCACCTCCCCAGCCCTATTTGTATTTTATTTAGAGACAGGGTCTCACTGAGTTGCTTAGGGCCTCGCTAAGTTGCTGAGGCTGGCTTTGAACTTTTGATCCTCCTGCCTCAGCCTCCCAAGTGCTGGGATTACAGGTGAGCACCACTGTACCCTGCAGAGGTGTTACACCTTTTGAAAATACTTACTTCCAGTTATTTGATAGTCCTTAATGCCAGAGACTAGACAGGGGAAAAATTGGTAGATAAACTCTAGGACCTTCATTCTCAGTCTTTCCCTGCTAAGTCTTATCTACTCCCCCATTCTTACAATGTGTGGAATGAGCCCCTTACCCTCCTATTCTTAACCTAATCAACCCTAAAGAACAGGTGTAGGACCATGGCAAGAAATTTAGAGGAGTCTCCTCCACAAGAAAACTTTTTATGCTCTACTGTCATGTATATCTACTTTTTTTTTTTTGGAACCTGGGATTGAACTCAGGGACTCTTGGCCACTGAGCCACATCCCCAGCCCTATTTTGTATTTTATTTAGAGACAGGGTCTCACTGAGTTGCTTAGGGCCTCACTAAGTTGCTGCGGCTGGCTTTGAACTTGTGATCCTCCTGACTCAGCCTCCCAAGTTGCTGGGATTACAGGTGTGCGCCACCACGCCTGGCATCATGTATATCTAAAAAGAACAAATAAAACTTAAACTAAAAGAAATTATAAGTACCAGACCCATCTGCACTCAGAGCCACTCTATAAGAGGCCTGTTCATCCTTTGTTAGGGGCGACTTTTTCCTTTTCCTGATTAAAGCTTCCCCTGTATATTCATGCTCACTCAACTAATCTGTTTCAACTTTTGATCCAGCGAATCAAAATTTCCCATCTCTGGTATCAATTATACAAATATTATTGAAAATTTCATTTTTTATTTTTTATTTCTTTAGATTTTTTCTTTTCTTGTTTTTTTTTTTTTTGGTGGGGGGTACCAGGGATGGAACCCAGGGGTGCTTAACCACTGAGCCACATCTCCAACCCTTTTTGTATTTTGTTTTGAGACTCAGTCTTGATAAGTTGCTTGGGGCCTTGCTAAATCACTGAGGCTGGCTTTGAACTCACACTACACCTGCCTCAGCCTCCTGAGACGCTGGGATTACAGGTGTGCACCACTGTGCCTGGCCCATGTGAAGACTTTCACTTCTGTGTTGGTGATAAGTGAAGTAGCCCCTGGAGGACAGCTGATGTCCAGGGTGGGATGTTGCAAGACCTGAACACTGATGAAGAGACCCTTCATTTCCTTGCCCCTTGCTGCTGTTAGGAATTTAAATTCAAAAGTGAAACCTCCCTTTGGAGGAGCCATACAAGGAACTTTAGATTACAGTCTCCCTTAGTCTAAGCGCCTAGGGAAAGGCTTGTCCTTCTACCTTAGGCCAGGAAGTTTTCCTTACTTCTGAGGCTAGTGCACTGAAGCAAGGGAGAAGAAGGTATTGTGACCAGAAAGAGGCCCAAATGATATCCTCAGCTCCTTCTCAGGTGCTAGTACTTTTAGTAGGGGCTGGGAGGAGTTAATATGGGTTCTACCAGGTTCTAGCTCCATGGGCCAGGTCTCAGGACAATCTATCCTCCTAGAGAGCCTGTTTTCATAATCCCTAGAGAGTTGTAGTTCTCTGAACAAGGGCATAACCTTAAATTTCTGCCCTAAATAGAGTGGAAGTGGATCAAGGTAAGAGCACCTTGAATCTGTGGATATTCAGGTGATCTTGTTCTCCTATCTTGATTCCAAAATCCAGGTATATCATTTTGCTAGGGTTTCCATAATAAAGTACTACAGACTGGGTACTGAAACAATGGAATTTATTTCCTCATAATTCTGGAAGCTAGAAGTTCAAGATCCAGGTGTCAGCAAGAATGGTCTCTCCTAAGGCCTTTCTCATTGACTTGCAAATTGGTGTCTTCTCCCACTATCTTCCTACATGTTATGGCTTAGATTTGGAATGTCCCCCAAAGGCTCATGTGTTGAAGGCTTGGTCCCCAATGCAGCAATATTTAGAGGTGGGACCTTTAGGATGTGGTTGAATCGTGAGGGCTCTAACCTCCACCTCATCCGCTGATGGATTCATACTTTGAATGAACTATAGGGAGGTAGTGCAAAGTATAGGCACCTAATTGAAGGAAGAGGGTCTTGGGGACATGCCCTTGGGGACTATATCTTCTCCCAGGCTCCTTTCTCTGCTTCATGGCTGCTACAAGGTGAGCAACTTTCCTCTGCTATTTCCCATAAGGCTCTGTCTCACTCAGACCCAAAGCAATGGAGCCAGGCAACCATGAACTGAAATTTCTGAAACAGTGAGCCAAAATAAATCTTTCTTCCATTAAGTTTTTCTCAGGCATTTTGTCATAGCAGTGAAAAACTAACACACCATGGTTTTCCTTCTGTACATGTCTGTGTCCTAATGTCCTGTTCTTGTAAAGGCACCAGTCACCAGTGATGCCTACCCTAATGGTGTCCTTTAAGTACCTCTCTAAAAGCCCTACTCTAGCCAGTGCCATGGCACATAATTGTAATCTCAGAGACTGGGGGGGGGGGCTGAAGCAGGAGGATGGCAAGGTTTTTTTTTTTTTTTTTGTACCAGGGAATGAACCCAGTGGTGCTTAACAAGTGAGCCACATCCCCATCTTCTTTTTATATTTTATTTAGAGACAGGGTCTCACTGAGTTGCTTTAGGAACTTGCTAAATTACTGAGGCTGGCTTTGAATTTTCAATCCTCCTGACTCAGCCTCCTGAGCCACTGGGATTACAGATGTGTGCCACCATGCCCAGCCAAGGACGGCAAACTTGAGGACAGCATGGGCAACTTAGTGAGACTCTGTCTCAAAAAAAATGCTGGTGATACAGCCCAGTGGTAGAGCACTCCTTGGTTCAATCTCCACTACCAAGAAAAAGCTCTTCGATCATGCAAGTACCTCACTTTTTGATCCATTGAATTGGCTGCAGCTGTAAAAACAGAGGATGCTTTGCACCTGGCTACCTCAGTGTTCTGACCTCAAGACATTCTTCCCATGTACTTTTTAGGTCTTTCCCCCCAATCCCTTGCACCAAAGAGGACATTTGATAACTTGTATTCCTTTAACCTATTTACACTGGATTAACAGGGTGGAAGGATATTTTTTGTCAGGATCTTGTGCAAGCTAGGCAAGAGCTCTACCACTGAGCTATATACCCATCCCTGTTAATTTTTTTTATTTTGAGACACAATCACACAAAGTTGTCCAGGATGTCCTTGAACTTGGGATCCTCCTGCCTCAGCTTCCAGGTAGCTGGGATTACAGACATGTGCCAAAGAGGGAAGGATTTTTTTTCCAGTGCTGGGGATTGAACCTAGGATCTTGTGCTTGCAAGGCAAGCACTCTACCAACTGAGCTATATCCCCAGCCCAAGAGGAAGGATTTTAACTCAGATTTTGTACTACTTGTTTTGTATAAGTCATTTTTTCAAGAAATCTGTCCATTTCACTCTGATTTTCATTTTTTGCATATAGTTGTTCAGTATATCTTCTTATTTTCTTTGTTTATTTAACCCCACAGGATGTTATATTTTATTGTATGGGTTTCAAATGTTTCACAGTACCAATTTACTTAATTTTATGTATTCTATAAAATAAATACTATTCTAGGGGGCTGGGGTTGTAGTTCAGTGGTAGAGTGCTTGCCCTAGCATGTGTGAGACACTAGGTTTGATCCTCAGCACTGTAAATAAATAAATAAATAAATAAAATAAAGGTCCATCAACAACTTCAAAAATATATAGAAAAAAGGGCTGGGATGTGACTCAGTGGTAAAGTACCCCTGGGTTAAATCCCTATTAACAAAAAAAAAAAAATTAAAAATATACTATTTATATATGCTTGAAATATATCCAGTTGGACTGGGCTTGGTGGCACACATCTGTAATACCAGCAACTTGGGAGGCTGCAGCAGGGAGATCACAAGTTCAAAGCTGGCCTCAGCAATTTAGTGAGGTCCTAAGCAACTTAGTGAGACCGTGTTTCAAAATTTAAAAAGAGCTGGGGATGTGGCTCAGGGTTTAAGCACTCCTGGGTTCAATTCCTGGTACCAAAAAATTTTTCTATATATATATATATATATTATATATATGTTTATATATAATATATATATTTATATATATATAATTTCCATTTCACTCTGATTTTATATATATATAATTTTTTAGTAAGGAATTCTCCTTTTAGTAAGAAACACTTCTAAAATTATTGTGGACAAAATTGATTTTCTTTAAAATGTGCTGTCCCACTGCTTTTCTTTCTGTTACAGTAACTATAAATAACTGTTTAAGGATCTCCTTGTCTTAATTCCTGCCAATAAGGACCAATTGACTTCTTCTCTCAGTGTCATCTTTCCAGCCCACTGGACTCTCCTCCAGGTCACAAAGCTTGTGGACACCTTGAGCAATCACTTATGGTGGTTTGTCTTTGGTCTTACCACCTTCTTTAGTGCCATGTGACCTCCATGCAGTGACTGTCCTTATTCCTCACACTCTTCCCATGGGAGACTGTGAATAAATATACTTAGCCCTCCTTTGCATTTCCTGGTACTTCACATGTGACTGTAACAATATTCTGATCAAGGCAAGGCTGTGTTTTCTGCCAATACTTTCCAGAAAGATATCTGATACATTGAAGAGATCAACTCTTGGTCTTTGTGCTTCTAAGATTTATCATAGTCCACTTATTGATCTAATGGTTGCTCTTTTGTGGGGAGAGGTACTGGGGATTGAACCCAGGGATGCTTAACCACTGAGCCACATTTCCAGCCCTTTTTTATTTTTTATTTTATTTATTTATTTATTTATTTATTGCGATGCTGGGGATTGAACTCAGGGCCTTGTGCTTGCAAGGCAAGCACTCTACCAACTGAGCTACATCCCCAGTCCTTTATTTTTCATTTTGAGACAGGGTCTCACTAAATTGCTTAGGGTCTTGCTAAATTGATGAGGCTGGCCTTGAATTTGCCATCCTTCTGCCTCAGCCTCCTGAGCCCCCAGGATTACAGATGTGTGCCACTGTGCCCAGCTAATAGTTGGTCTTAATTTGTTTAATCTTTACTATTCTGGAACCAAGTCAGTCTTATTGATAAGAAGGACATCTATTAAAGCAGCTTACCTAGTAGCTTCAATCATGAGGCCACCAGATTTTTCTTTTGTTAAATATTTTAATCCATATAATTGTTATACTTCCCAAAAAGATTCTCCAGTGCCATCCAGAGAGAAAGTCAGCCCCACCCTAATCCCCCCTCCCTACAGCCCAACCCTAAATCCTCCTGCGCCCTATAGCCCCACCCTAATCCCATCCTGAGTCCTACAAAAGTTGGCAATGACACAATTAACGCACAATTTCCCAGCACCCCACTTTTAGGAGTAAGGGCAATTGTCACTGACCAGCTAAAAATAAAGGCTTCTTTTGGCTTTACGTGGTCAGCTTGGATGATTTTATTTTCTTTGGGTACAACATTTTGAATCCACAACAGTTATGCTATCATCAAGATAAATGTCACTGTCCAATTCAGTATCAACTCAAAAATATAGAAGCCACAGCACAGGAATCTACTCTCTCAGTGGTCACTCATAAAGTATGTGATCAAATTTCCCTTTCTGCATCAAATTCTCAATAGCTCTAAGGCCATTGTCTATCACTGAATAGCAGAGGCAACGCTTTCCAAGTTCCTGCTATGCTTCATAGAGCTCACCCCATGGGTTACAGCTATGGATCTCTCTACTGTACTCCTTTTCTCAAATTTGTCAACAGTGACTGCTACTCTTACTACTTTGCTCTATAAAATATAGTTCAAAGAGTGTCTTGCTGGGTGCTGTGGCACATGCCTGTAATCTCAGCGACTCAAGAGGCTGAGGCAGGAGGATCACGAATTCACGGCCAGCCTCAGCAATTAGGTGAGACCCTAAGCAACTCAGCGAGACCCTGTCTATAAATAAAGAACAAAAAAAGTTAAGTGTTCTCTGGGTTTAATCCCTGATACCAAAAAAAAAAAGTGTTGCCTTTTCTATCTTCCCTGCAGTAAAAGACCCAGTGGTAACTGTAACTTGTAACTGGAATCTGGGGCAGGGACCACACTTTTCCTTCTCCTTTCTTCACTTTCTGCCATTGGAACAAGTTGAGGACAGTCCTCTCTCACATGCTCCTCTTCCTCATCCACAGACCCAATAGCCAGTAGCATCTGGGATCCAGAATATCCCTCCCTCAGCTCAAAAGTTGAGACCAAGACCTTATTTTGCTTTTAATATTTGTATGATATGTATTGATGTCATTTCTGACAAGAGGAATTGTTATTTGTTCTCTTTTTTTTTCCCTTGAAAATTCTTTTTTTAAATTTTTTTCTAGTTGTGGATGGACACAATACCTTTATTGTATTTATTTTTATGTGGTGCTAAGGATTGAACCTGGTGCTGAGGTAAGTGCCAAGTGCTCTACCACTGAGCCACAACCCTAGCCACCTTGAAAATTCTTGTTATAGAGTTATCTTTTTTTGTTGTTGTTGATACTTGGGATTGAACCCAGGGGCACTTTACCACTGAGCCACATCCCAGTCCTTTTTTTCTTGAGAAAGGTTCTCACTAAGTTGATTAGGGCCTCACTAAATTCTGAGGGTGACCTCCAATTTGGGATCCTTGTGCCTCAGCCTCTCAAGTCGCTGGGATTTTAGGCATGTACCACCACATCCAGCAGGTTTATTTATTTAAGTATTTTCAAAGAACCTTTGAAACAATGGTTCACTTTATGCTTTGGATGTAGCCCTTGCTGCTCTGCCACTGTGACTTATTTTTTAAAATGCACATGTTTCTTTTTCCTCCTCTGTCCTTCCTTCTCCCTAATCTCTCCCCTCCCTAATCTCAGGGGAAACAGGATTGCCTTTCTTCCCCATTTTAGGCAGTTATCTGTCCTTGAGTACATACCCATCACAGGAACCAAATAATTAAGACTTGGGGATGGCTCCAGAAGATCTCATAAATGACCATCTCCCAAATTAACAAGTGAATTACATCTCCCAGGGAGAACATTTAGAATGCAGCCTTTGAATCGCCTCTTTAAAAGCCCCCTGTTCCCTGTGATGGGCAGAATTAATGGGTTCTGGAAAACAGTCCCCTGTGTTTCTCCTTTGCTAGCAAAGCAATAAAACTTTTTTTCCCCCTCAAAATCATGTCTTCATTATTGGATTGGCAATGGGGACAAAGACAAAGCTTTTAGTAATACCATTTGAGGCTTTGTTGATTTTTTCTTTTGTATTTTTTATTTCATTAATTTCGGTACCTATCTTTATCATATACTTCCTTCTACATTTGTCTTGATTTCATATCCTCTTTCCAGAACCTTTTTTAAAAATATGGTGGTTTAACATTTTATTGTTGAGTCTAAGAGGTATTTATACACCAATGCTCATAGCAACATTACTTCCAAATAGCCAAAAAGTGGGAATGTTCATTGTCCATGAATTGATGAACATATAAACAAAATGCATTAAATACATACATACAATGGAATAACTTAATGAAATTTTTATTAACACATATTAATATTGCTGAAAGCTTGGTTCCTTGTCCCCAGTGCTAATCCAATAATGAGGACACAATTTTGAGAAAAATAAAAAAGGTTTATTGCTTTGCTAGCAAAGGAGAAACACAGGGAACTCCTCTCCCAGAGGCTGTGATTCTGCCCATCAGCAGGAACAGGGGGCTTTTAAAGAGGTGACTCAAGGCTACATCCACACGTGTTCTTCACTGGAGTTGCAATTCACTTGTTAATTTGGCAGATAGTCATTTCTGGGATCTTCTGGTACCATCCCCAAAGTCAGGATTATCTCCTTCCCCTGGTGGGGGTGTACTCAGGGACAGATAACTCTGCCTATGATGGGGAGGAAAGGTGATCCTGTTTCCCCTGAGATTAGGGAGGGGAAGAGATTAGGGAGGAACAGGGAGAGAGGAAGAGAAAGAAACTAAGTCCATTTAAAATATCAGTTGCAGTGGCAGAGCAGCCAGGGCTATATTCAAAGCATAAAGTGGACCACTGTTACATTAATTGTATATATTTTGAGGTTTAGTGCTGTATGCGTACACTGATCAAATCCAACCACTCTTTTTCTGACCCCTTTTTCTAGCTTCTTTATTTTTTAGATACTGGTGACTGAACCCAGGGGTACTTAACCACTGAGGCACATCCCAGCCCCTTTTTATATTTTATTTAGAGACAGGGCCTCACTAAGTTGCTGAAACTGACTTTGAACTTGCGATCTCCTGCCTCAGCCTCCCAAGTCACTGGGGTTACAGGCGGGGCCACCATGCCCGGCCTTTTTTTTTTGATTCTTAAAGTGAAATGTCAGTTGATTTTTAAGATTTTCTTTTTTTACAGTGTATTCTACATATTTCTAGGAAATTTTGAGAATTGCTTTGGTAAATCTCATGAGTTTGGAGGAATATCTGTATACTCAAAGGGAAAATATTAAAGTGGTAACTTGAAGGCAAACTATATTATACCTTTAAATGAAGTTACTGTAGAGAAATTGTTGTACCCAAAGAAAATAAAATCATCCAAGCCGATCACGTAAAGCCAAAAGAAGCCTTTATTTTAGCTGGCCAGCGACGACCTCCCTTACTCCAAAAAGCGGGGTTCAGGGGGATCACGCATTAATTGTGTCATTGTCAACTTTTATAGGGCTTGGGGCGGGATTAGGGCAGGGCTATAGGGCGAGGGAGGGTTTAGGGTTGGGCTGTAGGGAGGGGGGATTAGGGGGGAGCTGACTTTCTCCTGGTGGCACTGGAGAATCTTTCTGGGAAGTATAACAAAATGACAATATTTGGGAAGATGGAAATGCTAGTTGCCCTGATTTGATTATTGCACATTGTATGTGTGCATCTGCAACAGGGGTTCACTATATTCCTTGTGGCTTTGAAACTTACTTTTTTTTCTTTTTCCCAGATCTTCTGTTCCCTAACCTTTTCCCTGACCTTCTCTGATCTTCTTTTCCCTAACCTTCTCCTCCCTGGTCTTCTTTTCGCTGATCTTCTCCTTCCTGATCTCTGCTCCCTAATCTCATTTTCTCTGAGTCACCTCTTTAAAAGCCCCCTGTTCCTGCTGATGGGCAAATTCACAGACTTCAGGACAGGAGTCCCCTGTGTTTCTCCTTTGCTAGTAAAGCAATAAACCTTCTTTTTCCTTTTTCGCAAAACTGTGTCCTCGTAATTGGATTGACATCGGGGACAAGGACTGAACTTTCAGCAACACATCAAATTATAATATACCCACAAATAAGTACAAATAATATGTGCCAATTATAAATGAAAAAAATTAAAAATTATTTCATAAGTACATAGCTTTAAACAGCTTAAAATGTAAGTCTTATTCACTGGAGAATCTTTTCCCATATTTTTCACACTATAGATCAGATCCGAGTGAGCTATGGAAGAGAAAAGAGGGAAAATGAACCAAATCATTAGAACATTCAAATAGAGTAGCTACTTTTTTTTTTTTTTTTTGGTACCAGGAATTGAACTCAGGGGCACTCCACCACTGAGCCACATCCCCAGCCCTATTTTGTATTTTATTTAGACACAGGGTCTCACTGAGTTGCTTAGGGCCTCGCTAAGTTGCTGAGGCTGGCTTTGAACTCGCTATCCTCCTGCCTAAGCCTCCCAAGTCCCTTGGATTACAGGTGTGCGCCACCACACCCGACTTAGAGTAGCTACTTTTACAATAATTATCTGTAACTTGAAAGTAAGACCAAAGGATGAACCTGTACCTCTTCAGTATCACAAATTCATCTTAGGGTCCTCTGGTGGGAGTTTAACCTTGTTTCATTTACTTTTTTTTTTTTTTTTTGCTGGGGGGTCTACCCAGGAGCACTTAACCACTGAGCCACATCCCCAGTCCTTTTTCTATTTTATTTTGAGACAGAGTCTCCCTGAGTTGCTTAGGGCCTTGATGTTTCTGAGGCTGGCCTTGAACTTGATCCTCCTGCCTCAGCCTCCCGAGCGGCTGGGATTACAGGTTTGTGTCACCATGCCTGGCCTATCTCCTGTCTTTTTGCAATTTCTATACACCATACCTTTTCATGATTCTCAGCAAATCTCAAGTGGAAACAGAATCTCCCTCTTCCATCTCTTTATTTCTATTTCTGGTTCTTGTCTAAGTCCAATGTGTCTTCCATTTTTTGAAATCTAATTATAATGAGTTTTGGGGTAGAAATGTGGTAGACTTTTTGTTTTTTTTTTTTAATTTTTTTTTGAGATGGGGTTTCATTATGTTGCTTTGGCTGACCTCCAACCACTGTACTCAAATGAACCTCCTGCCTCAGCCTCCTGAGTAACTGGATCTATAGGTGCATGCCACCAGACCTGGAAAAAATGTGGTAGGTTTTAAAGAAAAAAACCCTGATAGCTCAAAATAATTTTTAAAATAAAAATTCAAGTTCACATATTCAAAGTGAGTCCTCGGACAAAACACATTGGTTTGATCATTTTGGTTTTAAAAAAGCATATCTTGGGACTGAGGTTGTGTCTCAGTGGTAGAGTGCTTGCCTAGCATGTGTGAGGCCCTGGGTTCCAGCCTCAGCATCACATAAAAATAAATTAAAATAAAGGTTCATACACAACTAAAACAAAAAACATTTTTAAAAGCATATCTTTTTCAGGCTATTAACAGTGGAAATTGCAGCCAGGCACGGTTGCACACGCCTGTAATCCCAGGGGCTTGGGAGGCTGAGGCAGGAGGATCGTGAATTCAGAGCCAGCCTCAGCAACTTAGTGAGGCCCTAAGCAACTCAGTGAGACCCTGTCTCTAAATAAAATTCAAAATAGGGCTGGGGGTGTGGCTCAGTGACCGAGTGCCCCTGAGTTCAATGCCTAGTACCCCAATTAATAAATAAATAAACAAACAGTAATTATAATACAAATTTACTTGGTTTTGGTAAGCTTTGGATTTCTTTTCTCATGGAGATCCTAATTAATCATAACTACCTGAACTTCTTATATTAGCATTACTAATCAGAAAATCTAACATTACTTCCACATGCTTAAGCTTATAAAAATGTATTAACTAAAATTGAATTTTAATTTAGACACATCATCTGCAGACAGGGATAATTTGACCTCTCCTTTCCCATTTGAGTGTGTGTGTGTGTGTGTGTGTGTATTTTTTTTTTCCTTTTTTGGTACTGGAGATCAAACCCAGTGGTGTTTTACCACTGAGATACATTCTTAGCCCTTTATTTTGAGACAGGGTCTTGCTAAGTTGCTGAGGCTGGCCTTGAACTTGCCATTCTCCTGCCTTAGTCTCCCAAGTAGCTGGGAATACAGGTGTGTGCCACTATACCCAGCTTATGTGTCCTTTCTTTCTTTCTCTTGTGTTATTGCTGTGAATAAGATTTCCAACACTGTATTGAATAAGAGTAGTGAAAGTGGACTATATCTAAGTGGACTATATCTATATCTAAATATCCTTTTTATTTATTTTGTTTTTTGGTACTAGGGATTGACCCAGGGGCACTTTACCACTAAGCCACAACCTTTTTTATTTTTTGAGACAGGGTCTTGCTAAGTTGCCATGGCTGGCCTTGAATTTATGATCCTCCTGCTTTGGTGTCACCAGTCTCTAGATTTATAGGCATGTGTCAGAATGCCTGGCAAAAATTTCCCTAGTTTTAAGAGTGTTGAAGTTCCTTACAATTAGGTCATATTCTGCTATCTGTAACTTAATGTTTTGTATTGTCACTGTGGATATTGGGTTGATCTCCAACTGCTGCCTTTGACCCCTCACCATGGAAGCTGTCCTTGCTCCAGGTTTTAGTCTGTTTTCTGTTGTTATAAGGGAATACCACAGACTGGGTGATTCATAAAGAAATGTTCATTTAGCTTACAGTTCTGGAGGCTGTGAAGTCCGAGAGAATGGCACTGACATCTGCTCAGTTTCTGGTGACAGCCTATCTGCTGGGTCATGGCACGGCAGAGGGCATCAGTTGGTGAGATGGAGCCAACCTGGGAGAGTGAGGTTGCTTTCATATTAAAGCCACTCCCTCAATAACCTCTTAATCCATTCATGAGGATGGATCCCTATGACCAGATTACCTCCCCAAAGGCCCAAGTCTAAATACTATCAACATATGAATTGTGAATTAAGTTTCTAACATATGAAGTTTGGGGGAAAAATTCAAACCACAGTACCTGACACTTTGCTGCTTCACTTTCCCTTCAGGATGCCCATCTCACCTAACTTTAGGCTTAGGTACTATTGGCATCAGCTGCCACCAGTATTCCTCCCCCTCCCATCTTACAACCCAGCTTGTCAGCCTGCTGACATCCTAGCCAGCCATTGGTCTGC